>JAPYZP010007601.1:0-12527 GCA_030522985.1 Torymus sinensis
TGTATCATTTTGAGTAAAACTTCAAATCCACGTAACTTTGTATAGAACTGGCCGATTATAACGATCTTTAGCTTAAATTAAAGCTCTTTTCTTCTACTTAAATTGCTTTATTGTGAAATATTTTTGGGCCACTTCAATAGCTTGCAACGCATCGGTTAATCATCACTGACTACTTATCGTCCATTTTTCTCATATGTTAAATTTCCATATGAAAAATGAAATGCAGCAAAAATGGATGTCACCCACTGGTTTTCGATCATAATGTGAGGTATAATGAGCCAGAAAAAACGTGTCCAATAGGTTTGCTCCTAAAAACTTTTTTGACCCTCTTGAACCCGAAAAGGGTACACAAATTGTGGATTTACTCATATATCAGTATTTCATGAGTAAACAATCGATATACATTAATAAAGAGAGACAACAGTGGCCGTAACGAAACTTTCACCAGAATGCCGCCAGACCACTGCCAACCACTGCCAGACTTCCGCCAGACCAGTGCCAGACTTCCGCCAGACCAGTGCCAGACTAGTGCCAGACTTTCGCCAGACTAGTGCCAGACTTTTTTTTTACACCGGTATAGTTATAGTAGATTATTATAAAACGTACATATGCGGTGAAATTAATTTTTTTAATTGTTTGTAGTTTTGAATAATAATTAAACAAAGAAGCTACACATGTCGAATATAATTTATTTATCATCTTCATCCATTAACAATCATAAAAATATTTAGTAAATTATGGATCTCGCTAAGAAGTATTAGTTATAGTCTACTACTACACACTATAAGACGCTCCTCTTCAGCTCGTTATGCTCGTATCTATCGCGTGGATCGAGGCCCTGGCCATTGTTAGTCTTAGCCACAGACAAGAACTTAGTAATATTGTGAGCTGGCGTCTCGGGCAGGTCCGAGTTCGTCATCGCGAAGAACTTCTGGACCTCGCAAATGTAGCTGAATCCCATGTTGGGTTGCCAGGGTTTTCAACGCTTGGGGGGCTTAACGTTTTCCTTGCTGGTGAAGGCATCGTTGCACAGGTAATAGAAGCCGGCGTCATTGACGGTCATGAATGGATCGTTGACCGTGACGTAGACGACATCGGAGTTCTCCTCGACATCCATTATAATCTTCAAAGTGTACTTGGGGATCGGCACGCGTAGTCTGACAAACTCCCTGTTCCCAGAGGCATTGAGAAACACCTCGGTGTTAAATCCACCACTGTTCAGTCGTTCTTGCACGTCGAAGGTGCCGGTATCGACGACCAAGTCGCGCTTCAGTCGGTCGCCATATACACGGCGTGCTCCTCAATCCTGGCTCAGTTGCCGTCGTTTATCTTCAAGTACTGAGGGACGATGTTTAGGTGCTCGAAGGTCGCCATAGCGGCGGCTGTATGCATCATTGATGACTTGGGCACCAGGTGGCCGCGATTAAACCTTTATTCACCAGACAGATACTAAGGCACTTCTGGTATATTCAGCTGCAATTTGAAGCTATTTCTCTGATTATCAAGCGGGTAGTAGCTGTTTATGTCTTCGTATGGATATTTGGACGCCTTGAACATGGTCTTGACATTGGTTTGCTGGCCATCCTTGTTGTGTTTCGAGATCGTCGCCGTCGTGATCACCATGTCAGTTGTCGGCATCGGAACGTAGAAGATATCGATGAGATTCAAAAACTTACCTGATTTTGTCTCAAAGCCGATTTGATACCTTCTGGAAAATTCGTTATAATAGATATGCTTGACTTCATGTCTTGGAACATCAGTGCAGCCCAGATCATTGAATGAGTACGAATCATGGTCATCCCTGAATTGGTCTTTGCACACGCATTCAAACTCCTTGCTGACCTCCTCCGATATTTTCGCAAAAATAACTTTCTCATTCGTCGTGCGCGATAATAGCACTCACTCGCCTTTTTCGAGCACAATATAACTTTCATCATCGGGATATATAAATTGAGTAGAATCGGCTGGATCGAGAATAAGCGAGTGTTCCTTTTTCAACTCGCGGAAATTAATCTTGCAATCCTTCTTTCTCTGTATAAGATTAGTATATACATTTATAATTTTTAGTATGATTAACACAGATATACAGTAAATAATCTAGTGATGTACGTGAAAATAGATTGTTCAATTGTAATATATTATCCTAGTAGTAGATGGACTTCATTTGAATTTTAGCTCTATAATTATCATTTTGAAATAGTTTTTAATAATCTACGAACCTTTGTTAGAGGTAGAAGTCTTATCAGATGAAGGTAACATGCAAAAGAGGGGCACAGTGGCTAGGTTCATCGATATAGTAGATTGTTGCTGTGTGTCCCATGATGACAATTTACCGGGATCTCTTTTATCACGTATCAATTGATTACCAGCCTTAGTTGCTACTTCTGATTTATTCTGGTACTGGTCGTAATTTCATATAAAAAGCACATAAAATTAAAACTACACAAAAATTTTTTCAGTAAAAATCATAAGTGGCTTATTGTAAAAACTATCATTCTGCCAGCTAAAGCTAATACTGACTGTAAACCTCCCAAATATTACCATACTATATATGAGGAAATTTTTCTAGAAATTAATATAAGTAAAATTATTATACTGTATTGTAAAATTTCCTGTAAAGTATGATAATTCCTTAGCCTTTAAAGTCTGTGGATGCTTTACAAAGCGGAATGGTAATTTTTTCGAAAAATTTTTTCTCGGCGCGTATACTATTATTGAGCAAATATTAGAAAAATATACTAACGTTTTGAGTTGGTTGTGACGTAACAGATTCAACACTAAATAAATAGACTATAAAAATTAAGAAAATTATACGCAAAGAAAGCATATTTTATGGATTGTATATTTTAATATTTTTCAACAAATACGTTTGTTTATTACTGTCAACTATTATATATCGACGTCTGAGACGACTAACCCGCTAACTCAGCGTTTTGGTTAGAAAATCCGCTAACTCAGCGCATGCTTCTAAAAGATTCTCTGACTCAGGTGCGTTATTTTTTTCAATTGTGGAGTAGCAGCTATGCAGGATTTTAAAATGCAATTTCTGCATAATAGACGGTGTTATGGAAATTCGGAAAAAAAAATCATTGCCTTTACCTTTATTTTGCGCCTGCATATCATAAAAATCTATTTATAAATCAAATATTAAAATCAAATCCTACTAAATGATAAGGAAAAATCGAATATTTCAGGTGTATTTAGGCATTAAAAATCGATTTATTCGACTAACTCGTCAAGAATTAATTGTACATAAAACTGTTGAAAGGAAAAAAGTTTTATTTAAATATTATCTACAACTTTTAACATTTTTGTGTAAAGCCAAATCGTGTAAAGTAAGAGCCAAAATTTTTCGAATGCTACCCATCCGATTCAGATACATAATAGAGTCGTTCTCGAGAAATTCCGATTTGTAAAAAAAGGCTAAACAAATATTAATAATTTTTAATTTATAGACCAATCAGTTGAGTTTCGGAGTTATAAGCTAATTTAAAAAAAAAACATGTTTAGGGAGCCGGAAATCTCGCTCGGATCCCTTGCCGAGGTATTCTTTTCGACTCCGAAATTTCAGAGTTCTTTCGCTCACCGCGTTCCGCCGGAGAGGGACTTCCTGCTTTCGCCAGGCTCTCATGTGATCGTGCCGCTCAGGCAAAAAGAAGGGGATGCTGACCGAGCCCTTCTCGGTGTCACTATATAGCACATAGGACAAGGAGGAACGCCCTGGACAGCCTCGCGTGGATCGCGAAATCATCGCGACCGCGTATACCGCGTCGTTTTAATTATTTATTTATTTTCTTTTGTTCTAATTCTTATTTAAACTTGCTCTACCGTACTTCGAAATGTTTTATTTTAACTATAATTTTTGTTCATGGGCATTTTGTTTAATCGCCTTTAACCTAACCTAATAGTCCTCTCATGCTCTCCGATGCTGAGCTTACATCAAACTTCAAACAGTTATAACATATGCAATGGCTTTCATAGCTAATAAATGTTGATCAAAGGAAACTTATTTTCTTTATATCATTGATTATCAAAATAATGAATGTGGGAATTTTCTATATCGTGAACTTAATTTGGAAAACCAAATGATTAACTCCTCCAATATTTTGTAAATAGGACTTCTCTATCCGTTACTGCAACTACATTGGGTTTTCCAAAACTGAATCAAATGAGTTTGGCAGAAAATATAAGCTGTTTCAGTACTCGATGTGTTTATAATATCTAAAAAAAACTGCAGATCACATCTGTTTTATATCTATCACGCTAAAAATATTTTTGCTTTAATGATACGTATATCGCGCTTATTAAACATGTTTGCATTTATTCAGTCGTCTAATGATTATATGCGATAAATGCTATATAAAGAGTTGAAAGATTTTCACTATCCGTCCATTTCAGAATAAACTGCAGTGTAGAATCTTGAGATAGTTGGAGTACTTACAATTAACTAGCGAATCTCAAAATGAATAAATTATTGTTCGGCTTCGCCTTTTGCATCGTTGGAACGTTTGCGGTAAGCTCAAGAGTGTGGGAAAGGTTTTTTTGGGAAAGTTTGTTTTTTAAATTTCGAAGAAAGTGACCACATGATCCTCGATGGTCGGTGTCTTATTTATGGGCCAATACCTCAAACATTATGTATTTATATCTGCCATGGGATTTATATTAAATTTCTTTTAATAAATTTATTAAATTATTTCATTCTTACAAGTTCCCAAATTTATTACTGAAAACTTATATTTATTAAAATAGAACAATGCTGGAGACGATACTAATATTCCGTCGTTCGAAACTCTATGCTTAAAGCCACGAGGATTGGAGCTTGGTAAGTCAAAATAGTTTTATTGCTAATTGTTTTATAATAAATAAATAAAAATGGAACACTACATTATAATTATTTAACAGACTTAGCCGAGTATTTTGAAGAAATGGCAAAACCGAAGTCCGAAATTTTAACACCTGAAGTTGAAGAAAAACTGACTTGTGCTTTCGCCTGTATATTCGAAGAAGAAAAACCCCATAGAGGTTCTCTTCATACCATAGTTACAGGCACAATTCACTTTAGTGGTATGAACTATAAATGATAATTAAAGTTCTGATATTTTATTGTTTATTTTAATTTACATTTTTGTTCGAATGTCTAGATGCCTCGGAAGCTCAGCGCAACGAGTTGTTGGATATTGCAGATGACTGTAACACTCAAGGTAATAATACTTAACTTTCTATGGGTATTATTTTATAAGCATTTTAATGTCAGTATAAAAATCAAATTTCTATATTCTGTTTACAGCGGGAGCAGACAATTGTAAATATCTAAAATGCATCAAAGCAACGAGACATCCATTTGTGGACGTTCTTTTTCTGCATCGAAGCTTCAAGAAGCATGGAGATAA
Organism: Torymus sinensis; assembly: GCA_030522985.1. Classification (NCBI taxonomy): domain Eukaryota; kingdom Metazoa; phylum Arthropoda; class Insecta; order Hymenoptera; family Torymidae; genus Torymus; species Torymus sinensis. The sequence goes on from JAPYZP010007601.1 coordinate 5,391, forward strand.
ATAAAAAATTATTCTATATGTGTAACATTTATATGTATTAATATTAATGTATTTAAATAAAAATATTTTTTTGGTAACAAAATCTGAAAAATACTTATTTATAAATGCTTTCATAACGGGAATATGAGACATATTTTTTTTACTATATTATTCTATTTTGAAATTGAATAAAAAAATTATTATTGAACAATATTCTTAGAGTGCTATTATATAGTTTCTTTCGACACGTGTGGGGATGGTGATTATTTAGCTCATGGGACGTTTTTCGTACGAGTGAAGCGAGAGGTGGAGGGGGTTGGAGGAGCGAAGCACCTTCAAAATAACGTAGAATTTGAGAGAGTTTAACGGTAAAAAGTGGAGGGCAAGTTTAGTATACAGCCAACAGCTATAGCTGTTATTTTTTTATGCGTAACAATCGTATTATCGGTGTTGGAATCTGTATATAGAATTACTTACTCAAATTCTCGTATTTTTGATTATTTATTTTGAAGTTTGTTTATCTATTTTTTATAGAATAGACTAATATACTCTGTATACGGACATTTAACAAAAAAAACATATTTGGATTTAAAATGATTTAAAACATGTTTCCATGTTATTGTTTTTTCTTTAAATTACTTTTTGCGGCATCATAAAGCTTTCTCGGGGAAAATAGTTGTACTCATTTAAAAATTTCAAAAGTAATAAATAGTAGATAGTTATAGTAGATTATTATAAAACGTATACATGCGATTAAATTTTTTTTTTAATTGTTGATAGTTTTAAATAATAATTAAACAAACAAGCTACATATATCGAATATAATTTATTTATCATTCGTGACATTTGTCTTTCGTATTTTCTATAAATGCGCCTTTCGTACTGTGTTTTCTATAATTGTGGCATTATGAAATTAGTTTATTCTGTAAAAATATTTATGTATTATCGCATTCTGTTAATCATGCTTAAATTCTGTATGATAAACGTGCTTCTCCTAATGGGGTATGCGTGTTCTATTTTTTATTTTCTGATGGGTAAGGCATCTAACTATAAGCCTTTCGATATATCTAGCCCCACCCGTAATCTCGACTGCACCCCCGCCAACGGCGACTTGTCGCCACGTGGTATATGGAGTGTCCTGATCCTCGACAAGTGCAGCCGATCATACCGCTCAGGCAAACAGGGAGTGATGCTTGCCGAGGCCATTTATAACATATGCAAAGGCTTTCATAGCTAATAAATGTTGATCAAAGGAAACTTATTTTCTTGATATTATTGGTTATCAAAGTAATGAATGTGGGAATTTTCTATATCGTGAACTTAATTTGGAAAACAAAATGATTAACTTCTCCAATATTTTGTAAATAGGACTTCTCTATCCGTTACTGCAATTACATGGGTTTTCCAAACTGAATCGTATGGGTTTGGCAGAAAATATAAGCTGTTTCAGTACTAGATGTGTTTATAATATCTAAAAAAAACTGCAGGTCAAATGTGTTTTGCATCTTGCAGTACAACGCTAAAAATATTTTTGCTCTAATCATACGCATATCGCACTAATGGAACATTTTTGTATTTAATCAGTCGTCTAGAGATCATTCGCGATAAATACTATATAAAGACTTGAAAGATTTTCACTATTCGTCTATTATAGAAGACACTGAAGTGAAGTATCTTAAGACAGTTGCAGTAGATTTAACTAGCTAATCTCAAAATGAATAAATTATTGTTTGTCTTCGCCTTTTGCATTGTTGGAACGTTTGCGGTAAGCTCAAGAGTGTGGGAAAGGTTTTTCTGGGAAAGTTTGTTTTTTAAATTTCATAATATATTTTATAACAATCTATATCATTAACCTTGTGAGAACCGGTATATTTCTCGGAATAAATCGATATTACTTTGTTATGTTAAAGTGGTGGGCGCCGGCCCTTCTGCTAAGAAAGTGACCACATAAGAACGTACATTTTTCTGTAAAATATCCTCGATGGTCGGTGTCTTATTTATGGGCCAATAAGATCCTCAAGCGTTATGTATTTATATCTGCCATGGGATTTATATTAAATTTAATTTATTTTATTTATTTTAATAAATTTACTGAATCATAAACCCTTACAAGTTTCCAAATTAATTACTGATAACTTTTATTTATTAAAAAAAGGGCGATGAAGCTGACGATTCGGTCGACACTGTATGCTTAAAGCGGCAAGGATTACAGAAGAGTGAGTCAAAATAGTTTTATGGCTAATTGTTTATAATAAATATAAAAATGGAATACTACATTATCATTATACTTTACAGAATTAGACAAGTATCTTGAAGAAATAGCAAAACCAAAGTCCGAAATTTTAACACCTGAAGTTGAAGAAAAATTGTCTTGCGCATTAGCTTGTATATACGAAAATGAAAGTTCCAATAGAAAATCTTATCATAGCCTAGTTAAAATGGCAATAAACAGAGGATCCAAAGATGGTATGGACCAAAAATGATTATTTTAATACTGATATTTTAGTGTTTATTTCAATTTGTACATTTTTTTCGAACGTCTAGAAGTACCAGAGGATGTACGCAAGGAGCTGTTGGATATCGCAAATAATTGCAAAACTGAAGGTAATAATTCTTAAACTTTCTATGGTTATTATTTTATTAGAATTTTAATGTCAGTAATATAAAAATTAAATTTCTATTTGTTTGTCTACAGCGGGAAAAGACCTTTGTAAATATCTCAAATGCATCAAAGTAACAAGACATCCATTTTCAGACATTATGTTGTTGTAAAGAAACCATGATAAGCATGAAGAGAGATGAAAAATTATTTTATATACCTAATATTTATATGGATTAATATTAAGATATTTGAATAAATAAATATATTATTTGATAAAAAGATTTGCAAATTAATTATTTACCAATCCTTTCTTAACAGGGACATATGGTCAAATCCATAATACTTTTAACTATTGTGGGACTTTATTTTTAGGTAATTTATGCCCAATTTTAACCTAGGAAACCAGTCCTGTAAACCATATTAGTGTGCCACACAGGATGCAGCAATGTGGATGAATACAAATTTCCAAAAAGTCCACTTTTGGTCACTCTCGAAAAGTGGACCTTTTTTATAGCTTACATGACTGGTTTTCTATGTGAAAATTGAAGATTTTACACCCAGTCTCGTTTATATGCTTTGCAGGCCATGCTAATAGCAGCCATAAATTACCTAAAAAAAATCTCACAATTATTTACAAGTATCATGGATTGGCCGATATGACATTTTTTTTTTAATATATTAATTTTTTTTTAATAATAGCTCTATTTAGACATGAATACAAATATAATTTGATTATGTTACATATTAATGTATATTTTTATTTTGTAAGCATACTGGAATAAGTACAATGAATTAATTTTTTCAATATTGCCTTTCACATAGCTCTGACAACAATCGCTCTGTTCTTTCTTGTTCTTTCTATTCCTCATATATTATACATATTATTGTATTAACCAAGGGGTAACTTCCGTTTATTCTAAATAAAATAAAATAAACATAAAAATATAGATAACATGGGTTACTACCCATGTTATCATTTGTATCTGTTTCTCACTGTATAATATGTTCGTCGGAGCTGTGTGAAAGGCATATTAATATAATAATTTTCATTTATAACGTTATTGTAATACCTATATCACTATAAATTGCTTTAACATTAATATCGTGTTTTTATTAAAAATTCATTCGATGCAGCGTAAAATTATCTGTAATTTAAAAAAAAAATTATGTCAATAGCTATATTCTGTACGAGTTATTTACAAAAACGTAATTTTTCGTTTAGAGGTTATATTTTCCAAAATGGTAAAAGATATCAAGATTGAATTTTTTCTGGTAATGTCTCGTATAATAGAAATCTACAGTTTACCAAAATTTCAAGTATTTACAACAAATATTTTTAGAGAAAAAAATTATTCTATAAAAAAAATCGATTTCCTTTGATATGCGATAACTAGAGTAAATTGCATTCAATTACTTTGAAATTTTGGGGAAAGGTAGTTTTTATATATATATCGGATGAGTTCGTTGTCGAGAAAAATCCATTCATAAATTTAAGAGATATTGGAGGTTAAAAATTTTTATGAAATATTTTCGAATATCTGTTTCTCGGCGAATATTAGAAAAAAGTAAGGTTAGGACCCGGTTCCAAAGAATAAAGGGTGCGTCGTACAGTCGTACTCGCCACGCTTACTCATCCGTCACTTCGTTCCTTAAACTCGACAAGCAGGGCGCTGCCGCACCCTTTGATAAATCGATTCAAAATTTTAACCACTTATTAAACTTAAGATATGAACGCTATTTGGTCTAGTTACTATGGTAATAAATTTGTTATTTAGATTAGTATTCATAGATGCAGTGTTGTATTTAAACTCATTGTTCTTGATTTAAAAAACCAAGGCTAAACTAAAAAATCGATTAAACGAATATCATGAAAAGATTCCTGGAAGCCACATATATAAATTTATATTTTTTTTAACACGACGACGTTAATGATAAACATTCTTTCTAAGTTTAATAGAGATCGAATATGCTGTGCTATCAAATAACAAACTCAATCTTTTGAAATTCAGATCAGAAAATTATAAAAAATATGTACACAACTGATAATCCTTAACTATAAAAGAGACTGTGATCTAACCGTAGTTTTAGTCTAAAGCACTTGAAAACTTACACTGTTGAAGAAGAATATTCATCATGAAAATAACGTTGCTTCTTCTGATTGTGTGTCTTACAGAGATTTATGCGGTAATATGTTTTTATTTTTTGACCTTGCTATAAAATGTACGATAATAATTTCTACTTTTGGTTGGATTAGATTTTATTTTATTTTCTACTAAAAAATCTTTATTTTAATAACAAATGTATTTTTCAAAATAGAACGATCTACGCCAAGTGTTAGAAGAATGCTATCGGGAAAATGGAGCAATGGAGATCTACGGTATCAATCATGGTCTTATTTCATTTCATTAAATAACATAAAAACAGGTTTAATGTATTTTTTTTACGATTTTGCCCAGAAAAAATATTGCAAGATCCGAAACTGACTAAGGAAGAAATTTTAGCACTACTTACTTCACACAAAGCAGGCTGCATTGCGTTGTGCTTCACAAAAAGGAGATTGGGGGGTGACATACCAATTAGGAAGCGCATAGACGATGATTTGAAAAAACGTAAGTTATAATAGATAAATAATAAAGTAGTTTTGCCAAATAAAATTATATTTTCTTATTCGCAAAGTAAAATCTAAATTTTACTTTTCATGACTTCTGCAACAACTTTGATTTATAAACACCCAGCTTACTATTGCGAATATTTGATATTTAAATAAATATAATAATTGAATAATGTGTCAAGGACAAATTTTTAACTACCATAATACAAAAAGTACAATAAGTACTAACTACAATACAACAAACAGTAACAACAAAAAGATAATGGAGTTGTTTTTTTAGCTCATCCGGACTTTACAGATGTTAAAATCGCTAATTTGAGGAATGAAGTTTACAGATGCAAAGAAGAGGGTGAGAAATTGTTATTTCAATATAGTCAAAATACTTTTATTCTATTAAAAATTAAAATTATAAGCGATATTTTGTGCGGATTTTTACTTCATAAAGACCACAATTATGGTTATATAAAAACATGATGGTTTTTTCAGCCAAAGATGATGACTGCAACCTAATGATGTGTTTAGAACCATGGGCTGATGACATAGCAAGTATTATTGGACTGTCATAAACAATTTTGGATTCTATAGAAGTCAATACAATGGAGCAATAAAATATTTAGATATAATTATTTAAAATTTCAGTGGTAAAATTTATAATTTCTATCAATAAAATTTTTTGAATTTTATTGAAATTTATAAGCCCACTTACCCTTCCTTACGATGGATCTGATATTTGTAACGGTGGAATGAAATGATATTAAAAAACGAAACGTTTTAATAGATAATTATATTAATCCTTCCTTAGGGTGCCTTTTCATGCGTAATGCTAAAACGCTAAAACGCTGAAATGTTCGTGTGTTCAAATTTTGAGCGTTGACGCTCGACTCAAACATTAGAAGTTATCAATACATTTTTGGGCGTTTTAGCGTTTTAGCATTGCGTATGAAAAGGCACCTTTAAGGGTAAAAAACTCATTCATAAATTTAAGAGATATTGGAGATTAAAAATTTTTATGAAATATTTTCGAATATCTGTTTCTCGGAGAATATTAGATAAATCGATTCAAAATGTTAACCACTTATTATAGTACATTACGTTACGTGTGACCTAAGTAGCACTTTTTTGTACGGCGTGAAATTAGTCCTAATCCTAATCACGCTTGCAAAGTGCTCTTAGGTCACAAGTATCGTATAACATTTTATATCGCTGCCTGCCCTAAGCCCGCTGTCACGCCTATCCGTGCCCTAAGTGCGGGCTTAGGGCAGGCAGTGATATAAAACTTATTAAAGATTATACTTGGCTAAAATTACAAGAAATTATCTTCATTTGTTTTAGCGAATAAAATTATTTTATAAAAAAGTATTTTCAGCGAAAGAAAAATTAATAATTTGTAATATTAATAAATAAATGTAATTAGAATTGTGTAATAAAATGATGCAATAATTTTAATTTTTATCACTAAACATTAATTAAAGGAATCAGTAAATTTAGTTTGAGGAAGCTAAGTGCCAATGAATTGGCAACGGTTTTTAATTGCATTCTGTTTAGTGCGAATATTATTATCGAATATTATTTCAAATTTCGCGAATATTATTCAAATATATTAAACTTAAGCGTATCTACTTTATGCACAGAGTGTCAAAAAATACTATTACCATTGTATTTTACTCTGACATTAAATTAATCATTGTTATTAATTTTGAAAATTATTTGTATACTTTAGCTGAAAATAATGCGATTATCGCACAGCGTCTTGATATGTATGAACGCGCTTTCAGTATTTATAAAACTCTGCTTTGCTAAATTGGTATGTGTTTTTGATAAATTTTTGTAATAAAATTATTTGTTCAAAATATGTATTTTATTTGAGTATACCTTCCTTATTTTCTAATTCAGTTCTTTTTTTTGTTATCGACAAAAGATAGACAAATGCTTTTAGTCATAATGA
>JAPYZP010007612.1:0-13015 GCA_030522985.1 Torymus sinensis
TCTTCAGTTATTTTCTGATATTTTCAGTTTTCTTCTGATTTCTTCCGAAATCTTCAGATATCAACTGTTGTCTTCATTAATTTTTTTCCGCTAGGGATGTACTGAGACATTCTTATTACTTTTACTAGGTGCGTAATATTATACTATGATTACGCCCTAGATACAAAAACTACTATTTGGGTGTAGTGGGTGAAAAATGCCAAATCACATTAGATTGAATAATTAGAAAAGAACGTAAAATATGCAATTGATGAAATACAGATCGAGAATAAAGGAAGAGATGAAACAGGAGCGGTAAAGTAGGCATTTTACGCTTACTGCATCAAACAATAATTTTTACCATAAACTTTTTGAACTGTATTTTTTCATAGAAACTGTTTAAAATTTACTGAGTTTCCATTCAACCGTGTTGCTAAAAGCAGGAACTTCAAACATAAATGTATATATCTATAGAAAATAAAAAAGTTATATTCATAACTAAAATTGATGCTTCTGTTCTTTTATTTCTTAGATCTATTATATGAAATTATTATCATTTTTAAGTTATATAAAAGTTACATGTACAAATTTCTTGCACATTTATTCGATTTTCTGTATATTGTTTTTCTAGACTGTAATTATATATATTATATTATACAAAATATGTAAATATGTATCTTTTGTAATGCATTATTTATTATTTAAGTGATTTTGTATAGTTGATAATGTTTAAACGTCTCCTGTTTGTTGTTCATTGATTTCATTTTCAATTACATAAAATTTACCCCATATGATAATATCTTTAATTCTATACCCCTTCCTGATGAAAGGCAAACGTCATATTTTCGTTGGTTTCCTTTCAGTAATGGCAATAAAATCCATTTTCCATTTATTTTCCAGATTTGATATTGTTGATGTATTAAAATAAAATTTTCAAAATTTATATGATTTATATTTTCTGACATTTTGGACCATGCTTTGAAATTGTATTAGACTTGCTAAGAAAGGGGATAATTTGGCCGAGCGTTATAAAAAAAGGGAAATTTCGGTTGAGTGCTTGAGAGGGGGCAATTCGCAGACTCCTTTTTTCGTTCAGTTTTTCTTTGAGAATCGCTGTACGGATTTGAAAAATGTTCAATTCATATATTGTTTCTTCGAAACCCATAATAAAATCCAAATTTTAAATTTCATAAATTAACACGGAGAAAAATTTATTTGTAAACTTTACTTTTTTTGTAAGAAATTTTTTTTTTTCTAGTAGCTCTGCGACTCACTCGGCTTGTGGGAATTTTACTTTTTAAATAGTAATTTAACTTGAGCATAAGTATATGGCACAATCGTCCTCATCGCGAGGAGTTCAGACAGACCTGGTGTTCTTGAGGCTGAGAATAAGAGAGTATAGGACTGGTTGAATGAATGATTATTTTAAAAATAAAAAAATGTTTTTAATAAACTGTACGTTACGTTTATTACAAAATTTGTAAGTCTTAATTTAATAGAGCGCTCTTGATTGAGGATAATTGACTATTTTCCTCTCGTTTAAACGCAACGCTTTCTCTATACAAAATCATAGCGATCCTATGATTAGTCTTATCGTATAGGACTCTGTCTCATTAAATATCGCCCTTAATACTAAGGATTGTATACAAAAATGACTTGACATTAATTTAACTTTCTTATCCAAAAATACAATTTTCAACGCATTTGTTAGAAAACAAATAAAAAATTTTTTAAAATGCACATTTACAACGTACGTGTATTATTTATATTTATATATGTATATATATTACATTACATATTTATACATTTTCAGGTGTAATTACGCATTTATCCACCTAAAACAAGGCTCCTTTTTTTTTAATTAAATTAACCATCGATATCATTACTCTACCATATTTCATGGGTACGACATAAATAATTCAAACTTTTTACAAGTCGTCCCAAATCGCGCAAATTTGAGATTTTACACGGGGAATTAAGTTTTTCTTTTTTAAATACTCGTGGTATTTAGAGAACAGCATCTGAATTATGAGAAATGCAAATAAAGCCTATAAAAAATGCATGACTCGATGAGTTTTCCTCATAATTCAAAAGAGAATAGAGTATTAAAATAAATAATAAATAGGTCAAGATTCATTTCGCTGAAATCACACACTCACACACTGCACATTGATTAATGCGGGCGAAAAATAAATATGGTGCTAGAACTTGATGATTCTTCGCTTCGAAAAAAATCGATCAATCGTTTGCATGGAATCTCCTACCATAGCTGTTTTTTCGGGAGCTTTTTTTTTCTCAAAATAAAATCTCACACTGCCACTGGTAACAAATTGAACTAGTTTCGCACCACTCCTTCGCGATTCGCGATAGAAAGAACTATATACAAAAATTGAGACAACCTCAATGTCGAATGCTCTCAAACATTGGCCGCTTTTTAATATTATGGACCATACACGTTTTAAAATGATTCAGGAACTTGGATTTGGCCGGCTATTTTTTCTAGTTATCCAAGGCGTTTACATCTTGGAAGCGAAAAAAAAATATTATCATCTTGATTTGACGAATTTATTCCTAGTCGTGTAATACTTTTCGTCGCTTAACTAGAAATTTTTACTCGTGCATAAAATTTATAAAGCAGAGAAAACTCGAGTCCTCCTCATATAATATTAATGTAATATTGCAGTTGGCTTAGTTAACAGCATCCTTCTTTTCTTTCTCGTAAAGAAATTCTCAAATGCGAACAGTAAGTACAGATAAACACGATATGGGAATAGCAAAGATAAGAGGCATTCTAAAAAAAAAAAACAAAAAAAAAGCAAACTAACAAACTCGAATTTTCTCCATACGTGTCAGTCACAAGTTCTCAGTTACAATAAGAACGCTCGTTTTTTGTTCCAAGTAAGCTGCGTGCAAGTAAGGCTGCTGCGCAAGTCACTTGAGAAATAATTACGTTTTCTTTTCTTTTCTCTTTTTTTTTAATCTATAACCTAGTCAGCCTTCTGGGTGTTCCCGCTTTGCGCGATAAGTAAGTAGTAGCTGCCGGTCGGCCCGGTGCACGTTGTTCGTCTCCCGTTCCCTTTTTCTCCTCATCCTCCTGCTAACGCTTGTTATTCGTGTTCGTATCAGAATCCGGCTCAGAGCTCGAGCCGGAAGACTCGGTCGTGTTGACTGACGTGCTGCAGCTGCGCGAGCTCCGTCTGCTGGAGCTTGAGTGTCGGCACTTGTCGCTGCGGTCGACACCACCTACAACAGTAGCGGAAAAAACATTGTCGATTAGATATGTGTTTAATTTTTCTATCAAACGAAAAAAATGTGTGTTTCTGGAACACTGTAGACAAGCGGTGTCCTCTTTCGAGTTGATACTTACTGGTTAGCGGAGTGTGCACCTCGACCTTGGCAGTGACCGTGGCAGTGACTTTAGTAGTGATGTGAGACGACGGTGGAACTGGAGACGTCCGACTAGATCCACTCGAGTCTGATCCGCTACAGTTCTGTTAGTAGGCAAAAAAAATACCACACGGGCACACGTTAGTTTCGTCTTAAATTAAAAGAAAGCAGCTCTACAATAGTAATATATAATTGAAATGTACAAACCTGATTACCGCACGTGGAGGTCTCGACCTTGACCTCAGGTTGCACGATGATGCATGACTCCTGCTGGCTATGCCAGGAGTTGGGCTCCTCGGTAATAGTCGTGAGCGACGGCTCGGCGTGAAGTCGCGCGTTGTCGATCTTGTGCGACCTCCTCGGCGGCGCCGGTGGCTTGCACGACCTGCGCAAAATAGGCGAGGCAGGCGGCGTCGGCGTCGATATACGATCCGGGTGGTCGTTCGGTATCACCTCAGGCGACGGACCTATCAGCGACAGGAGAATCGGGAAGAAGAACAAGCCATTGACGAGGCCGATTCCCACCAGGCAGATCAACACCAGGAAGAAGTAGCGTACAATGAACTCGAATTCGGAGAAGGCGAGCATGACGACGGCTAGGAGGGTCGTGAGGGCGCCGTGAACGACGGGCGCGTACATATGCTCCAAAGCGAGGCGCACTCTACGGTCGCGGCCTCCTACGCTTGTTACGAAGCTCTGCAAGGTTAAAGCAGAAAAATGGATTAGCTCAATCATAGAATATTATTTTATGCATATTTTAAAGCCGAATAAGGGAGATAAAACTTACCAAGCATATGTGAACAGTAAAGTGGACAGCGATACCGACGCTCACCACCAGCAGCACGGCTGGAACCGCGCTGAGTTTTATACCGCAGAGACCCATGATACCCAGCAGCTGAAGCACCACTCCAGCCAAGGATATACCCACGAGGATAGCCGCCCACAGGTTCAGCAGCAATATCCCAACGACGAACACGCTCGAACCGAGAGCAGCCAGCAAAGCGATACCGAGGCAACTCCTAAGATCCATATACTGCTCCCAGAACATGAAGGGTATTCCCGAGGGGAAGTTGGGCAGACCTTTCTCCTCGAACCTTCGACAGAGGTTTCTCACGCTACCGATGAGCTCGGTAATGTCGGCCGTGTCGATCAGTCTGTGCAGATAAAACGGCATCTGGGCGTAAGTAAGCGGCATGCTCTTGGGAATCTTGAGCTCGTGGTCGTTGCTGTAGATCCACTGCCTCGGCTCGGGGCGTAAATTCGCTTGCGACGCGCCGTAAGCGAGAGCATCGTTGGACGCCCAGGCGCTCAGGTAATTATAAAAAGCTCGGGGATTGATGATACCCTCGGAATTGACCAACCGCACCTGCGTGATCAGGGACTTGTCAATGGGATTGTCCACGTGACCAGTCTGCACAAGTAGCTTGTAGGCCAGGATTCCTTCGTCGCTCGCGTTCTTGTACCATCGCTCGGGTGTGATGCAGTTGTTTCTGTAGTCCCGGTCGAAGGCGGCCTGCAGCCCCTTCAACCAGTCGCGGAAGAGGCTCAGCCAGAACTCGGGTAGCCCACCGTCATCGTTCTTTATCACGTTCTTGACGCGCATGAACGCGTCGTGGTACTCGTAGAGGAGCTTCTGGTTGTTGGGGTACTCGAAGTCGCGGCCCGTCACTGCGTACATGTTGTAGAAGCCGAAGTGCTTGGTCTGCGCGGCGAGGAACGCGTGCTCGTCCGAGTTCTGGGGCACGAGGTCGGCGAGGTCGAGGCCGTCGTCGACGCGCATCGCCTGCCACACGCTGCCTGCGAGTAATCCAGCGAGTATCATCATGCCCAGGACTTTGGTAGCTGGACGGGTGACGAAGGGCGCGTAGTGCCTGGCAGCTAGCTGAGTGAGCGAAAAGCTGAGGCAGTCGTCCTGAGCGCATCCGGTCAGGCTCTCCTCCTCTTCGCAATCCTCTTTAAGGATCTGGGAGCAGCTGTCGTGTCGATCGGAGAGGGCTCTGCTGATCTGCTTGCAGGCTCGTGAACTGTGACGCCTGGGATGCGTATCGCTGAGCGCCGGTAGACAGCAGCAGAGGATATCCGCGCGTCCGGAGCGTCTTCGGCGTAGATCCAAACTGACCATCGCCGGGAAGACGAGCAGCATAGCGGCGAGATTGAAGAGCAGCAGAATGCCAGCTTGCAGGGAGAATACACGCAGAGCCGGGATGGGGATGATGGCGGCGGCGAAGAAGGCAGCTACGTTGCAGAGTCCCGTGAGCAGCACCGAGAGGCCAGTGCGCTTGAGCACGACGCCGGTCTGCTCCCCGCTCGGCACCTCGTTCACCGACAGCTCGGCGTACGTGTGCGTCAGCAGGAACATGTCGTGCACGCCTAGGCCGAGGCTCAGGAACGGCACGATCTGCGTGCTCGCGGCGTTGAACGGGATTCCCAGAAGGGCGCAGAAGCCGAGGCCTGCGGCGAGGGTCGCGCAGATCAGCATCACGCCGGCCATGCCCACGCCAGATTGCGAGCGCACTCGGTCCTTCCAGCGACACAGCGCCACTCCGGCGTACAAGACCTGTGGAAAATAGGTACCATGAGTTAATATATCGGCTGTTCCCGTATTATAATCAGCAGCGATCGGTATTGTGTCAACAAGAGACAAGACTCACCATGAGGCCAGAGCCAAGGATGATTTTGAACAAGGAGAGCTCGCTGTACTTGCTCAGAATGTCGTTCATACTCGTGGTGCTGAACGCGTAGAGATTGTACGGTCCGGACTCGCTCGAGTTCTGCAGCCGTTTGACCTGAGTGGTGAAGGCGCGCTGCCACGTCTCGAGCACCTGGGAGGCCTTCTCCTGGGACCAGTCGATGTGATGGACCTTGTAGGTGTTGGACCAGAAGTCGTAGACCTCGCGCTCGCCCATCAGCTGGATGACGGTCTGGAGGGCGGCGGCGCGGGTGAGGTGGCCGGTCTTGTTGTGCTTGGCGCCGCCCACCACCAGCTCCTCCGGCCAGTGCATGTACTTGGCGGCGAAGCCGTAGCAGCCGCCCGTCAGCTCAGCACCGATGTCCGGTACCTGTGTGCGTGCGAAACGCGCGTTATTATTGTTATTATATATCGGAGAAGGAGGAGGAGGAGGAGACGAGAGTTGTTTGAATATACGCGTGGTAAGTTGATTACGGCCGCGGCATTAATCGATACAAACGCGCGCGACGCGAGACGAGCGGGCGCGCGCCCGTGCGAGTGGCTATTATAGGTTGAATTAATCATCGAAATGAGAATGTAGCGGTAATGGAGGTGGCTCAATAATATATGCCGACGGTGTAGTCTCTCTCTCTCTCTCTAGTTGCTTCTCTCCCTTTCTTCTTTCTTTCTCCCTTCCTGCCTCGCCCCTCTCTCTCTCTCTTTCCGCGCGGGCGCGACCACCGGCGTAGCGCAATAATGACGCACATCTCTCGATTTTATTATTTTAATGCTGAACGCTGCCCACGCGACTCGCATACTCATGTATATATACGCCCGCGCGCGTGTACACGTACGAACGTAGGTATAACGTATACGTACGACGCGAGAAAGAGGGAAGAGACAAGCGCGGAGGAGAGCGGCAGCGGTGTCCGGCACTCTTTCTCTCTCTCTCTCTCTTTCTCTGTGAGCCTCGCCTCTTTATTTCATTCAACGTCTCTCTCTCTCTCTTTCTCGAGCTTCGCCAGTGCACGCGGACCTCTACGCGCGTATAAATAACGAAATCCCGGCTAGCTGGCCAATCTGCGAGTCCGGCGCAGCGGGCGTGATTGTGTGTGTGTGTGTATGCGCGCGAGCCTTGAGAGATCGAGATGATGACTTTTGATGGCGTTCCTTTTTTTTTGCTCTCCTTGATTCTCTTTTCTCATTGCATAACAAATACGCGAGAGAGGCTTTTTCATTTACCCCCGAGTCCAGTTTCATTTCATTCACTGCTGGTGCTGTGCTGCTCTCCGCGCGCGCAGCTTTGCCTCAATTTGCTCTGATTTAGGTGGTCGTTTTTCTCTCTCAGCCTCGAGTCGAGTCAAACTGGATTTTCAAACTCTCAATCTCTCTCTCTCTCTCTCTCTCTCTCTCTCTTTCTTTTTCTCAGCTTCTTCTTTTTATCGGATCTTTTCGAAGGATATATACACTTAATTGAAATTTCAATCTAGGTGCATGTACTCGCGAAATCAACCGGTATATACGTATACCTACAGGAGCGTGGTATCGTAGCGTTATCTAACGAGCATCCACGACGGCCAACTAGTTACACCGCGACACTCATTACGAGACTTGGCTTTAAGCATCCGGGTGTGTACCTGTGTACCGGGGGGTAAACGATCGCTACTCTCTGCGCTTTTACAAAATAAGAAAGCCAATTTGAGACCGTTAAAGCACACTGCGCATATGTACCGAAAAAGAAAAACACAGCGACGCATGTGTACACGCGCGAGACACTATATACGCTCGTAACGGATATCAAATCGCTTTTCTATTTTTAATCGTCCGACCTACCGCGTGCTCGTTATACACACTGCACGCGCGCGGCGCCGCCGCCGCCGCCGCTGCCGTGCAAAGTGTTTACAAAACACGTATACATACACATCGCGCGGAGAGAGAGGAAACAAAAAAGAAAGAAGAACCAACACGACCTAATGAACCGCGGATTTAAACATTCGTGGCTCGTATGAAAGGCTCTTCCTGCGCGGCGGCGCAACCTTTGCGACATCAAAGGCACGCGTGTGCTTCGCATTCACGGAAGTGTATGTGTGTGTGCCGACCGCTAGGTATATAAAACGGATATGAGGTGTGTGCGTATGTGTGAATCTTACCTGCTCGGAGTGCTTGTTGGGCGCGGTTTCAGGGCACTCGGGATCGCTTGGGTCGATGCAGGGCTTGCTCTGGTAGCCGTTGCTGATGCCCGCCCGCTTCATGTAGTCCTCGAGGGTCTTGTACGGGAAGCTGTACTCCAGCTTCTTCATCTCCTCGAGCATCTGCGTCGGGTTGAGATTCGTCCATTGTACCGGCTTGTTCGATTGTCGGCCCCTGCGCGCGATAATTACAGAAAACAATCATTCACTGCGCACGTGGCTTAAGACTCTCTCAAAGTACGTTATCCCGAGTCGAAAGATCAGCGAAAACTAGTATATATGATAAATCGAGAGTATCAAGACTTTGCAACAAGCCCCTCGCTATTATAAGCATTTACTTTGAGCGAGCAAAAAGCAACAACAACAACAAGAAGAAGAACAACTTACGGTATGTGAACGGGATACTCGGGCCCGAGGAGCTTGCTGCCCTCCCAGAAGCAATCGAGCGGCGTGATGATGGCACAGGGTATGATGCTGTCGAAGATCTGATCGATGTAGTGTATATCGAAGTTGGGTATGCTCGGCGCGTAGCACATATCCTTGAGCCTCCAGGTGCTGTAAGCAGAGGGAGAGATGGTAGGCCTTGCCACATGAGTTTCGATTGCGTTAAGCCGCTGCTGCTACTGCCTTTCCGGCAACGAGACTTACATGTCGAAGAGGTGAACGGTGACCTGGGTGGCGGCTTTCAGCACCGCCAGGTGCTCCTTGAGGGCCGCCGCGTGGAGGATGTTGGCGCCGTGGTGCTTGGGCGTCTGGATGACGAGCTGGTGGGTCGAGGCCGAGGCCTCGCCGAGCGCCTCCGTCGCGTACTTGAGCTCGCGCTCCAGTCTTCCGCCTTCTGTAAATGGCGAATTAAGGGTGGTGCGCTTGTCAGTATACGTCTACCATCTCGCCGGCAGGGCTATTTATCTTATTGAAAATAAAGCTATACGCAGGGAGGGGGGCAGGGGGAAAAAAGAAATAACTCGAGGCGAGCGCGAGCGGCGTATCTGCTCGTTCCGCGCGCGCACGCGGCGGTCCGAGAGGAGACCACCCGAGTCGCGCTTCGGCATCGCTCGAAGGTTCTCAACCCTCTCTCTCGCTCTTTCTCCTTCGTTCGTGTTCTTTCTTCTTCTTCTGCTTCTTCCTCCTTCGTCCCTCTCTCTCTCTCTCTCTTTCTCCGCTCTTCTCGTCACTTCTCGTCTCTTCTCGACTCGTCCCGCGCGCGCGCGCGCTGCCGGCGCCCCGTGCGCAGTTCCTCCTCTCTCTCTCTCTCTCTTTCTCTCTCGCCACCGCTTTTGCTCGTATACACACACAGACACACATGAGCGGGGCTTGCTTATATAGCTGCCACCGGATGTTTATGGCTCGATCTTTACACTTTTATTCGGGACCGCCCGGGAAAACTGTCCACATGTGCGGCCATGCTAATGAGACGCGCGAGCGCTCTAGGCTCTCTCCTCCTGCTGCTCCGAAAGGAAAAAACGCGAGCGCGCGAGCCTTGGGTATTCGGCAGGGTGTGTATATGTATTCATGTGTGTGTGTGTGCGTACACGTACGTGTGTATATACGGGGCCCGGCGGAGTAGCGGATTTACTCGACTCTAAGTGAGCTTGATTGCTCGGAAGAGAAAAAGTCGAAAAATGAAGGCGGCCGGCGAAGCGGCGGCGGCGGCGGCGGCGGCGGCGGCGGCGGCGGCGAGCACACGGCCGAGGGCTAAGGAATTTCTTGATTTATTATCGAGCCGAGCGACGGGACGTCCCTGTAATTATTTTTCTCGGCTGGCCTTGCTCCTCTCTCTCTCTTCTCTCTCTCTCTCTTTCTCCGCTTCTCTCTCTCTCTCTCTCTCTTACTCTGCCGACCGCGCTCGCGAGGCGCAGCTAGCATTCGCGTGCGCCTATACCCTTCCGGCTACCGATCGCCCGGAGCTTGCGCGCGCTCTGCAGTGCTCGCGAGAGAGAAAGATCGTTCTCTTAAACACCGGCGTCTCGCGTGCGCACGCATCACGCAACGTATACCTACGTATATGTATGCCTATATATGTATGTATATATCGGCATGCACAGACATAATGCCAGGCTAATTCCATTACTGGTCTATCATTTTTGAAAATTCCACCGCGGTGGCCGGGCGTGCGCGCGATGACAGATTTTTTGCGCTCCCACCGTTTGAGAACGAGAGAGAAGAGGGAGGGGAAGAGAGGCTCCGCGCCGGCGGCGGCGAGATGAGGAGGCAGGTGTGCAGCAGCAGGAGCAGCAACGTGTGTATATATATGTGTGTGTGACGCAGCCCAGGCTGTGCGTTGCAGCAGCGACGTCGTCGCGTTTCTTTGCCTGAGAACGTGCCGCCGCCGCCGCCGCCGTCGACAGATATTTTGAGAGGAGAACGTATACTTCCGAGGTTTTCCCGAGAAACGAGGCCGAGGCGGAAGGAAGAAGAGCGGAGATACGCCCGCGGACGGGGAAAAACACATGTGCGGACAGCTAAGTCAACGCGCTTATGGCAAGGGGTTGGCCCGCAGCTCGTCTCTGCGACTATAATATACATGAGGAAAGGAAAAAAGGGAGGAGAGACTTTCCGAGAAGCGGTGTTTTCTTAAAATTTTCATCACGGGGGCTCGCCGCGTGCGCGCGCGCGTGTATAGTGTATAACGGCGGCCTTGCGCCTCGCCTCGCCTCTCTGTCGGCGTGCACGAAAGAAAGAACCGAGCGCACAGCAGCGAACGAGCGAGCGAACGATGGGAGGCGCACGCACGCGTATATGCGCACGCCGCGGCTATTTTCGGGGGACACAGGCCTGCGGCGAACGGAAAATTAGAAACCCGGGGCGAGCCCGCCGCTGGAGTGAGCGTATATAAGAGTAACAGAGAAAGCTTTGGTCGGAACGCACATCACGCATTTTTCTCGCGGGCGCGCGCGCGACCTTTTTGTTTTTCTTTTTCCCTTTTTAAAGAGCCGCAGAGAGCCGCGATCGGCAAACGATCATCGCGACGCCGGTCATTCACCAATGGCTTTACGGTGTTTGCGTTCCATCGGGCAGCTCTCTCGCGCGCGCGAGCGCGGACTGTGTCACGGTTCTGCGATCATCCTCTCTCGCTCTCTGTAGCAAACCGCTGCGCCCGAGAGCTAGAGCGAGAGGAGAGAGGGAGACTGAGGCACGCAGGCCCACCGCTGCTCTCTCGCTCTCTCTCTCTTTCTCGTGCGCCAGCGAGGCAGCCGAGAGCGAGAGAGAGAGAGAGAACCGAGCGGGCCACCCACCGCGACCATTCACCGGAACCGAGCTCTCCCGTCCAATCTCAGTGACGCTCAAACGCGATAGAGTGTGCGCGCGCGAGCGACGTGTGTTATAAGCGCGGCGGCGGCGGGCGGTGCGGTTTCAAAATTACAAATATTCCGGATATTTGATATATCTAGCCGAGAGAGCCTGTGATGCCGCCTTCCACGTGGATAGCTCGCGCGTCCTTTCTCTCTTTTATTCACCTGGGAATTCGGAGTAATTAAGTGGTTATTAGGTGGAGCAATGGCCCGCGCTGGGGGAGACCGTTTTTCTCCTGAGAATAGAGACACACGCCGGGTATATGGTGCCGATTCTTTCGCTATGTACGCCGAGATTATGTCATTTCCCCATACTGGCTTTTTTTGTCAATTATAGATAATAACGATATTCGCGGAGTGTGTAACGATCGTCGTCGCGTTGCCGCGGTTTTTTAATCGAATTTTAACGCCGAACGATCGGCTCTGCCGGAATGTTACATTCGCGACGCGGTTAATTTATAATATATATAAGGCCCGATTCGCTCGACAATCAAATTCGAATAAAAAAATATGTATATACCCGTTCGCTGGGCGAGTATAGCGCGGGCGAGGCGAGAGGCGACACACAACAGTTATGTTTACGTTCAAGTTAATGGAATTGTGTATGCAATTGGAGAGCGGAGGGAAGGCGCGCGATGCTTACGATTTACATGTTTGGTGTATTACGTAAGTTAATAGGACAATGCCAGGCGCGCGCGCGTGCGAGCTTCGAGGAATGCGCGTCGTCGTCGGGTCGGGAATGTTAGCCTATCAATTCGGATATAGCCTTTAAATACCTTGAACTTGAATTCCTCGACTTTCTAGTTATGGGTATATATCCGCGTTCCGAAAAAAGCCATATACACTTTTGCATCACCGAAGAACTTTAATGTGCTACTTATAATCGCATTCCGAAAACGTCCCGCGTGCCGCGAAGGGTACATACAAGTACGCTCTCGCACGCCGCGGGTAATTAGTACACACACGCGCATATTTTTCTCCTCGTCGCTTTCCTTGCGCTCCGCGCGCGAGTCTCGTAAAAATTTCATTACGCCCGCGCGCGCGCGCGTATCATTCCGCGCGTTGGTTTTAAATTTTTACGACGACGACGGGCGCATATAATAATAATTCGATACGCCGCGCATACGGATAATATACCCTCGCGGCGTCGTAAAACTTTAATCACTTTATTGCATCTAATTTGATTCCGATATAGTTCTCCTATACATATATACGACGGAGAAGCAGAAGACGAAGAAGAAGAAAGACCGTGGCTAAAGTTCGGAGGAAATCTTACAAGAAAAAAATCGGAGAGAGAGAGGTTTACGGTCGATTTTGGCCTTCCCTGAAAAGTCCATATACACGCGGACGCGCGCACGTTATATACAGGGAGGAGGGATGAGTCACTGCGGGCGGCTTACTCGAATAACCGATTAAACGAACCGCCTTAGTCGCCGCCGCAGCCGCGACCGCACGCAGTTACATACATTATATACACACACACAAACGCACGCGTATAT
>JAPYZP010007613.1:0-12131 GCA_030522985.1 Torymus sinensis
TTACAGTTCAAACTTCTATTAAAACTGATAATGTGACAGTTCCCATTGTTTAACGCTAAACCATTAATCCTGGACCATTCAAAAACATTATCTAAAGTTCTTTGTAAATTTTGTCGGTCCAGATCAGATTTAATGTTAATGTACAGCTTAGCATCATCTGCATATAAAATTAGTTTGGAATAATCGATACACTGTTTAATGTTATTGATAAAAGCGAAATTAATAAAGATGAGAACCTTGCGGTAAACTTGACGGAGTAGGGAAAGGAGAAGAGATTGACCCTTTAACTTTTACAATATTACCATTTATTTCATATTAGATTAGTTGTAAAGTAAGATATACCAAGTTGGAGTAGGCAAAATAGCAGTGATATTTTGTAAACCAGTTTTAATTAGAAAATAAATAAACAGGTATAAAAAAACATCTGCATGCAATTTAATCATTAACAGTTTTCGTTGAAAATCCAGTTCATATACCCTCACTAATTGAATAACTTAAATAAATTACCTAGTCTTAGCTTTGTGACTTCTTGCCTTTTAAATCCTACTTAAAAGCTTTTGAAATATTTTTATGATGAACTTTTATCTAATTGTGTATTCTTAAGAAAAGTAGGAAACGGTGTTTTTTTCTTAAGCCAAGAAAGAACCAAGGAATTAATACTAATATGATGATAAGTTAGTACTTTTTAAACTGAAAATTTACTTATTAGAAGACGTTGAATGGTATAATAAAATCTTTCCGTTTAATAAGCACAGATCTCATTGTAATTCTTGATAGCATCTTCTATCTTTGATCATATAATTGAAAATTTAATATTTTAATTTAACAAGTTTACGTTATTTTTTGTCACAATTTGTAAGTTCTTCGATCCCAAGAATATAACAGAAAATTTATTTTCTTTAAATACAACTTCACAATACTGCGCTCACGATCGCTTCTATTTTCCAAAATTACACCCCAAATAACCAACCAAAGGCATTCGCCCCACGCCTGTCTAAACACCAAACGAGGGAAATTTCCGCCTCCCGCCAATTCTCTTATGCAAATGTCCAATTTCCACGAAGCCGCGCGACGACGGCAATCATCCCCGAAAACTCCGCTTTCTCTCTCTCTCTCTCTCTCTCCTCTAAACCTTAACCGCTCGTTCGAAATCGCCCGTCCCCATCCCCTGAAAAAAGACTGTTCGAAGAATCGCTCGGCGAAAATGATCCGGACAGAGCGAAAGCGAAAGAGAGTGAGAGAGACAGAGAGAGAGAGAGAGAGAGAGAGAGAGAGAGAGCGAGAGAGAGAGAGAGAGAGAAAATCGGCAGGGCTGTTTTACGATCGCTTCACGCGCGGGCAGCGGTGGCGACGGTGTGGCCCGCGCGACTCTCCTTTGCACCTATCGCTCGCCATTATCGCGCGCTGCCTGCGGTTTCAAGCCATCACGCGCTCCAGTAAGAGCGGGAGAAAGAGGGCACGGGAAGAACCCGCAGGCTTCATGAGGGTTATGCGAGAGCGACAAAACCTGAGCGTTTTTTAGGCGAATGAATTCGCGTGTGGGAGAAGAGAGCGAAAGAAGGTCATGTGCAAAGGGATGATAACAATGGTGTCGTTAAAGAGAAGGTCGGAGGGGGGGACGAATAGGGATGCGGGAAATTGAGCGTTTGATTTTCTTTGCAGCCAATGCTTTCGCCTTTAGCATTTCTGTTTTTATTGAGAAAATTACAGTTTACAAAATTAAAAATTTTCTTTTATTAAAAGCATTAATGAAACCACATTTGAATATTTTATTCGCGTCGCCGTATTTTCATTATTCAACACAGGAATATAATTTATTGTAGTTATATGATATACATATAAATAATTTTCGCAAAGCGCCGGTATATGGTATTTAAACCGGGAAGCGGATATTTATAAATTAAATATTACAAAGCGCATTTTATCCTGAAGTTAATGAAATATAAATGAATATATATATAACAATACTACTGAATAAGAAATGACGCTAAATTTAAATCTAAATATTTTACACTAATTTTATTATCTAAAAATTTATGAAATAGTCTGATGTACAGATGAAATCAAATTCGTGTCTCGGTATTTCGATTTTTATACGTCTTTTTTTATAATTACCAATCAGATGATGTTGGTGCGTTCTTGAAAATAACTTGCGGAAGCCACTTTTGATCGGTCGCATGAAAGTTAGACTCTGATTTCTATGAAGTTTGGCAGAAAGTTGCAAAGTTGAAAAAGTTTAATCCACTTCAGAAAGTCAGAATTAAACTATGCAATGATAACTTTTTATTGGATTAGGAGTAAAAAGTTGAAGTCGTTATCCATATGTGATATTTGTACAATTATCTAGTGATATTATCGTTTAAAATAGTTGCATCGTAACATTTCTGCGAAATATATGATATTAGTAAGGCCTAGATTTTAGGAGATGACTTCTGCCATGAAGACTTACAATTTAATAGAAAAAAGTTTACGATATTGAACTATATAACTATTGATCTTTATCTCTCTAACCCAGAATATTCTCTTCTATTTTCATTTTGATTTTCTAGCTTTTCGACTTCTTTGCTCTTTTGATTATAACTAACTAGAAGTACCGAGAAAATATTGAGCTAATATATAAAATCCAAAGGTTCTACGGGAAAACATATAGGATCAAAGAGCGAACGTCAAAAGTATATATGTCGGGGGGGTTATTTACGAAATTATGAATATCGCGTAAGCCCGGTGGAAAAATTAGAACGAGAAGAGTTGACGAAAAAAGTAGGTGAGATTGAAAAACATCCATGGCAACTCTGGAAAAAGCGTAGGTAGAAAGCGCAGCCAGAGGCAAAAAGACATCCGCCGTATGCGTACGCAGCCCCGCGGCATTCAAAGGCAGAGGGAGAGAGAGAAAGAGCGCGAAAGACATGTGCGAGCGGGAAAAACGTGAAGACGAAAAAGCTTCTTCTTCGCACACACTCACATTCAGGCGTGTTCCCTTCGAGCATCGTTACCGCCCTCTCCTTCTCTCTCTCACTCTCGCGAGAGGCTTCCGGCGAGATAACGCGCGCCCACGCCTGCAGCGGCTGTTTGTATAAAGGCGTTGCCGCGCGCGGAGATGCACAGGGCCTGATACCCGTAACGCGCAGCTTCCGTCGCGTCTTTTCCATTCCACGGGGATCTTCACAGTAAGGGAGAGAAAGAGGGAGCAGGAGAGAGAGAGAGCTGACAAGCGCGTATGTATTTTGAATTTTCGCGTGCGCGCGCGCGCGGCGGTGGAGGCGGCCGAGGTAGAAAGGTTGCGCCGCGGTTGCCGCTCGTAAGCTGGGCTCGCGGGATTGAGGGATTAATAATTCGAGCCTTCCCTGGAATATCTCTTGAGGCGGAAAAATATCGAATTTGGTCAGGATATAGGTAGTAGTTATTCTCGGATTTGAGCGCGGATTTTTAAGTATATAAATGTATATTGCAAATAAATGTTGTAAAAGCATACGAATATTCAAGATGTAGTTTGAAAGAATATCTATTGGTGATTTATATTGTACAGCCAGAATCAGCTGCCATACGGTATTAACAATAATTATACTTGCATATATATAATAATAATTTTATTTTTATATTAATATTGAATGAATAATTACGTTTTAAAGATTCGTGTTTAAATTTAATATGCAAAGAATATTGTAATCCGGCGATATGAATAATTCACTGATGAAATGGATTATACTGTCTCAGCGTGTATTTTGAATCAATATAAATAAACAAACGAAATAGATTAAATTATACATGTTGTCCAATTATATAATTGATATGCTTCACCGCAACAATCAGCTTTCATTTTGTTTACATTGCAAATTGTAATGCAGTATTGATAATATTTGCAATATGCGATATTAATATACATTAATGTAGTATTCGTCAACAATAGAAGAAAAATTTCCTGCATTGTCGACATTTCTATGATTTAACCGTCATTTGAATCCGCCGCATTCAAACATTAGAATGTCAACAAATATGAACTAAAAACACCGAACTAATATTAGAAATTATTAAGAATCATTAAAAATTTTATTATCATGATAGAAAAGCATTAGTTTAGCTGCTATATATTGAGCTACCACAATAATCAAAAATTATCCATACTTTTGAAAGGGTCCTAACTTGATTCCGTATCTTCTTAAATATTAAAAAAAGAAGCAATTTGTCATGAAATAAGATATTTTTAAATAGTATACTCGAAAACAGTAAAATATCACTTTTACAGCCAAATTGGTTACGATTATACCTATATAAGTTTTCTTGCTGCTCTTATTTCATACGAATTTTGGACTGTCAAGCTCTATAATGAGTTTACAAATAGTATAAATATATGTTCAACAAAACATCAAATACAATAGTATATTATGCACCTAGGGAGTAAAAATAAAGAATGTCCCAGATCGCATGTAAATTGTCACCTGAGCCACAGGCGAGGGTGACAAACATACGATTTGAGGGATTCTTTACTTACTCCCGTGGTGCATATACTAATTTGCTCCACGAGGGGAGAAGATATAATTGTATCCATATGTATATTATATAATTAAAAATATTACTTATGTCGACTGTAATTTACTATTCACTGATAAGAATTTTACAATCGGTCTTACAGTCTTATTAATATTAATTAATTTAATTTATAAGACTATAAGACCGATTGAAATATTCTTATCAGTGAGTATATTATATATATATGATTTTTCCTGTTTCATTATTAAACATATATAGAAAAATAAATTATGTATTCCTGGCTAATTAAACCAATGCTATTTCTACTTTTTGCTCTTACAGACGTCTACAATGCAGATTTAGTCCAACTCATCAATACCGAATGAATACACATTTCAATATCGAGCACTATACATAGCACTTCGTCAAAACCATATCAATGAGAATTAATGAAAAAAAAAGCTGCCAGTGCAGGAAGAACGAAAGAATAACGTGATTCCATTAATCTCGCAGTGGCGCTCGGGGGAACCGCATATCTCGGTGTCCGATAAACGTCGCGCGGGAGAATACGCGTCGCGGACCGCTGCCTCTCGTGGGAGAGACAGAGAGCGAGCGAGAGAGTACCATCGAGCTGACGTCGATTCTAGCCGGGCGCGATGAAAGTGAAAGAAAGCGCACTCAATCGCGCACGGTGGCTCTCCCGATGGGATAATCGTTTACCCAATCCCATCTCTCTCCGTCCTCTTTTTAGTATGCCCTGGTGCTCGCGCGCGCCGTGACGTCTTCTTCTTCTTCTCTACCACCTCCTCCTCCTCCACCACCAGCTACGCTCGTCGTTCCATTATTATTTTTCCCGCGGTGACTTTTGACTTGGAGCGGGAGGGCGCGACGACGTCTCGCTCCTGCGGCCATTCTCATGTTAATAAGGTTTTCCGCGACGACGGCCAGCGGTTATTTGCAATGCTAATGAGTGGAATGCACCGGCGCGCGTTGATGAAAACGCCTCCGCCTGTCATCGGTGGGGCGCGCGCGGACGTGTGAATCCCAATGAGTTCGCGCCGTCGAGGAATCCGGAAGGGATTCCTCTCTTTCTCTTTCTCGCGCGTTCCTTTTTTGTCGCGCGCTCGTCTGGATTATTTTGGCACGAGAATGCTGGCAATCGTTGCCGGCGGGGCAAGTGACGGACGCTTTTGTGTCTGGGCATTCTGTGCTCTCCGCGAGTGGAGGGCGGGGTAATTTGCGTGATTCTCCGGGAATGTTAATGGTTTGCTTTAACAAAGCGTGAAATTCAAATAGCATTTGTAAGGCCTGAAGGGCGTCATTTCTTCAATAAGAGGAAAAAATGACGGCTTTGGTTTCTTGTTTGTTCGTACATAAAATCTTCATATTTATTTAATGAAGAAAATAGTTCTAAAAGAGAAAAAAAGGTATGTAGTGTTAGAGACTATATCTGCATGTATTTTGGTTTTCTAAATACGAATCCGGGGTCCAACTTATTTTTTCAGTTTAGAATCTTTTTATATTTCAAGTATACGAGATTCCACACATCTTTAAAAAGTTTAACAGATTTTTATCTGTTTCGTGATACTGTAGATATATCGAAGCCTAACGTAATAGACCGATTCTCACCTCGGATTCGTTTTAGTAAAAAGGAGTAAAGGAAATACCGAGGAAAATGGTGGTTCAGCGTCCAACCAATACCACTTTTTTGGGCCTTTGCATGGATATCATTTATTTTTATAAGTCAATTATTGAATATCTATCAAAAGTATGAGCTTGATTCGTTTAGTAGTGGTTTTCTGAAGAATTTATTGGATAGCGGCTTTATTCCATTTCAAATTTCTATTTATTGGATTCCGATGAGATGTGGAAGCTACTATATACTGTTCCACTTTCTACTAGCATCAGTCTTTTAAAGAACAGCTCGTTAAATCCCACGTCATATTATTTATTAAATATATAGATTTTATGTTTCATATATAGAATATTAATAGAAAATACATGTACTTTATACCAATTAATCAATAATTGAATTAAAATGTTCTTTTAATATTATAACTTTGCTTTTAATAGTTATTTGACTCTTCATAATATACGATATTTCACTGTTCAATACTAAATTATTTCACAGCAACTAATAATTTTCGCTACAATAATAAAAGCATCCATAAGGGGACCATAAATCTCCTTCTTCTACCTCATCCAAATTTTTAGTTTCAAAATGACAAATGCGCTCACAGCACTTTTACGACTTCATAAGGAACACAACATTTATTACAGACACCCTTCGCCCTCTCCAGCCAGTATCGATAGATCCTCGAAATTTGTTCGCCGCGCGGAGTCGCGATAAGGTTGTCGCAAACGGCTATTAGCGATTTTCCGCGGCCGCGCGCGTGTTCGTTCGCCCTTCTGCAGACTGCGAAACTGCCGCGAGCTTTTGGCTGTCGTTCGGCGGGCGGTTAGACGCGCCGGTGGCCGTAAAACGGGGAGAATTTCGCCACTTCGCGCGCGATACGCTCGCACGCTCGCTTTACGATAAGGTGTAGTAGTATAAGACGCGTTCTCGCGCCTCGTTCCCATAAGTCGCCTCGTGCGCGCACTTGCGCTTTTGGCCATTCAGTCGTCGCCCCCTCTCCTCTCCTCGCGCCATTCGCGCACCCTTTTTCACCCCTCGAGCGTCGCTTATATTCGCGCCGCTATCTGCGAGTGCGTTATTATAAAGCGAGTGTGGCAAAGGGTGTATGCAGAGAGCCCGGAAATTTATTTTGCTTTATAGGAACGAGGAAGTGGCGCGTTCTATATATCGGCGGCGCGCGCCGCCCGTAGATGTCTTTTCGGCACGGAGGGGCGCGCGTGCGTTCTTTTATTGTCATTAGGACGTTAGCCTCAATTGAATTTTTGGGTGGTGGGGGAGAGACGAGGGGGAGAGAGTCGATTAAGCCAGGCGCCCAAGCCGTTTCGAGGGAAAATGCATGTTTTTATGGGCCACTTCGACCGCGGTTAAATCATCTTTACGATAGCGACGCGCTCTCCCCGCCAGGCTGTTAGATTAACTAATGCTCGCGCGTATAGTTGTTTATTCGCGGGAAATGGCGGGGAATGTTTACTGTTTGGTTAAAGTGCCAATCGTTGAAAGTGCAATTTGTTTTTCTTGCCTTTGCTGGATTAATTTACCGTGAAGAATCGTTGAATTATCACTCTAGTCGATCGACATGCACTGATAAAATTATTCCATCGTCTTTGATTGCATTATTAAACAGGAAACTATCAGAAGTCGTATGATGAATTGAATAATTTATATTTTGATCTATAGCATGTATAAAATTCTATTCTTATCTTTTACGACATTTGAGGAGCTCAGAGCAAAAACGGGTTAAGTTGTATTTATAATAATAATTAATAAATTATTATTATACATATTATTATTTAATATTCATTATAATAATTTTGGGTCAAGCATTATCCTGTATTATCTGTGCCAAGGGAATGATATCTTGTAAAAGAATAACAAATTGATAATAATACATTGGTTCTTGAGAATTAAAATTTCAACATAAATGTTTGCCAAGAAAAATATTTTATAGGAAGTAATAATTATTCGAAAAATGTAATGTTTTGGACAACCTTGTTACCAATTACTCGTGTGATTTACAAATATGTATTTTGAAGTAATATTATTTAAATATTGATATTAAAACGTTATTTCATATTTATTCATGATGTTATTTCATAAAATTACATATAATATATAACACCAGATCTGTATACAAAGGGATAATAAACATTATTTGTTTCTCTTATATAACAATACTTTTTATGACGCTGAAAACTGAAATAAAATCCGAAACAAAAACGAAACGCTACTTACACTCTCGAGAATAAATACGCCGAACTTGCGAAATTTGATTAATCAAATCCCAACTCGTCGACAGGGCGCACACACCGCAAGTCAGGCGGTAAAAGTTTCTCTTTCGAAGAGGTAATTTTCCCGAAAAAACAAACATAATCCTCCCCATAATTCACGAGGCATTCCCGAAGCGCGCAATAAGCCAGGGGCGTATGCAAAGCCACGAGCGCGCGGACGGGTAGGAGAGCTGGGGTAGAGAAAAAAAAATAGCTAAAACCAACCGCGCGCGCGCACACATACCACCGCCCGAGGAAAAGCATCGCGGCGGCGGGAGAGGGGGGGACTTTCGACATTGACGGCATTCGACGCGCGAGCGACGTGAGCCCCCCGGGGGATGAGACGTAGTCGCACGCGCCCGAAAGAGAGAGAGAGAGAAAAAAGAGAAACACGCGAATGATTTGGAGAAGAATGCCGACGTGCACGCCGGAAGTCATAACGGCAACGAATTGGGGAAGCGGAAAAAGGTGCGGCGAAATATTAATACGCGATTAAGCGAATTTTTGCTGGCCGTTGAGGTGTAATATACTGCTGCTTAATTTGAAAGGCAATAATAATAAATATAAGTAAGTTTAATTAAAATTTACTATTTCAGTTAATAAATTACGGATGGTAGTAATTAATGATAAGAATAGAAGACCCTTGAATGTTTGAAATTAAAGCGGCTTTACTTGGAATTATGTAAAATCTTTCTGAATCAATTTTTCATCGCCTGAAGGTTTTAGAAGATAGTGATTTATAGTGTAGTTTTATTGTGATACTTTACATTATGTGGAAATAGAAGCATGATAAGGGAGTAGACTACGTGGAGTAGATGAAGAAAAATGGTGAACCTCTACCCACAATGAAATTACGTAAAAGAATTACCTCTGGTCGGTTCATGCATTAACACTTACAAAAAGGTTAATAGAATCTCGCCGCCAGGCTCGGACACTCTCATACATTGTTAATGCGTCTAAAAAGAATATCACTTTGGATAAAATCGTTATTGCAATCAAATTTACTTGCTATAAATATACCCATGGAAAAAAAGTAATTACACGTTAAAAATGGAAAAAATTATTATATGATGACTGTCATTTTTCCAAAAAATTTTGGAATATATTCGCAAACTATTTGAGAACAAGTATTGTTTATTGCGAATGAAATATTTATTTCATGGTTTTACTTGGTAAGAAAAGGAGCTATGAAATATTTGAAATTTTTCTCGTACCAATACATCTTTGTCTGAAGTAAACATAATATTTTATACGCACTCTTTTATGACTCGCATATAGTCCACCTAAACTACTACTAACTCTTTGAGCTCTTCTAAAAGAAATGAAAAATAAAAATTACTTATGGACCGTACGTTAGAACGACGTCTTAAGAAAAAGCATGAAGTAAAAAAGTATCATTATAGACATTCCATATTGTTGCACTACTCTGACAAGTGAACTTTATATTAAGACTACTTTATACATCGAATTAAAAGATTAAAGTAGCCTGAAAGTAAGAAATAACTACAGCAGCCCTTGAGCTCAAGGTTCATAAAAAAACATTTACTTGAAAATTAAGATATATTTCGAAAAAATACATTAAGTAGAAATATCCCACGTATAGTCAGACATACGAAACATCTATTGATTTTTAAATAATAGCAACAAAATACATTTTTTTTTTGCCTAAAAAATATTGTGCGATAAGTGCATCGTTCTATACCGTTCATATAAGTCGAATCAATAAAATTCCAACCTATCCGGACGAAATGAGAAACCCTGACGGGCCAAATTCACTTACACTAGGTTATAATACAGGGGAGAATATGAAGTGAGAAAATAACAAGAGCGAGCGAGCGGTATAAAAGGTTGAAAGCATAAAGAATAGGAAGACGTTGATTCCGGATGCTAGACCCGTCCGCTATCTACATATATTTCCCGTCTCCGCTTTTCTCCACCTCCTCTCGCCCCCTCTTCCAACCTCCCGGTTCGGCTCCTTTCCGCGTACGTGAAGTTGGAGGAACTAACCAATCAGCGCGCGGAAGAGAGTTGAAAGTCCAAAAGTTTCGTCCACTTCTCTCTCTCTCCCTCACGGCCTGAGCAAGCGAGCGAATATATCTCGGCGCTCGCGACTCTTTCGCGCGCTCTCGTCTTTCATCTCGGCTCCTATGGATGCGCCAAGTTTGCGCTCTCGCGGAATATTGCACGTGTTACTCACCCCCTACGCCCATGCCACATTAATAATTCGGGGAAAGTATATATTAAGTTCGATGAAATAAATTAGATAGAAGCGTTGTTGGACTTTTTTTTCTGAGCGTGGCTATATTGCCGAACTTTCGAAGGGAAATTGGGAGCATTACTCTGCTAATTGCTGGGTATTATATACAGTCCAAGTGTAAGCATATTTTAATGTCTTTATTTTTCATCGAGTGAAATTCTTTTTAATTAATCTGCTGATTGAGGTTAAATTGGCGGATGAATTTATAAACGTTAGCTATATGGTTTGGAATGAGTTCAATTATGTATGGAGTATTAAAATAAATCCAGGCTTGATTTATTAGAACAACGTGTATTTTCAAACTCATTTCTTTCATTATACCAATATTGTTTTATTTTTTATCTAGAAAAGTAAAAATATCGAACCGACATACCAGTGTCATCATTTTAATTGACACGTAAAATCAAAAAGTAAATAATTATTTTCTTTCAGTTCGTTAAAAAATACTTGGCCTATTCAATTAATTTTATTTTTAACGACGTGTACATGAATGTACGCCTATACGTCTCTGCATTTTCATCTTTTTTTTCCCTCGCATAAAGTGCATTTTTCAATTTATTTTTCCCAGCAAAGCAACACAATTAGTTCTCAAAACTCCCTCGACGCGCTGTAACGACAATCGCGCGTTCGCGACTCTGCCTCTCGTCTGTCATTTTTCGCCTCGATCGCGCGAAGAGCTTGCATATACGCGCGTCTCAAAGAACGAACTCTCATCGGCGCACTTATCTTTCTTTTCTGTATATATGATGTGCTCGCGCTCGGCACATGACGCATCGGAAAAATGTATGTATATACACCTCGAGTGTGCTCGCTCACGCGGGGGAATTACGCGGAAGATCGATTTCGCGCTCGCGTGGCGGGGGATCAGATGCGCGAAAACCTTCACTCGCGCGAGAGAATAAGAGGGAACGAGGCGCGACACAGGGAAATGATAGGCAAAATTAAAGGGGAAACTGGAAGACTTTGTGATACACGCGGAAATATACGCGCAGTTTGAAAAAGATTTTTGCCAATATATATCGATGCGGAGAGAAATTCTTGCTTCAATGCCGGGACGAGTCGGGAGATAAATATTTCAGCTTTTGTATTCAAATAGAACCAGTTTTTGTATGATTCAAGACAGCATTTTATATTAAAATGTACATATTATACTTACGCATTGGATACGAAATACCAATTATAGATAAAAGAAGAATTTGCTCTTGGTATATTGATTTTGAATTATGCGCAGTTTTTACAATTATTTAGATTCTTTACAATTATTTAGATTCAAAAGTTCCAATTTGATAGCTAAATCAGATTGATAAATTATACGGCCTATAGTTAATTGCTGCGTTAATTTGTCATGGACATTTGTGTTCAGAAAACAATATATCTTGTTCGCCCTCAAAATTTAGTTTACAATACAGAATTTCGTTGCTTATGCACGATAATTTATAAAGCATAACAAAATTCTCACCACTTAGCTCGATAAGGTGAAATTTTCATCTGCATAAAAACCCCA
>JAPYZP010007617.1:0-20622 GCA_030522985.1 Torymus sinensis
AGATAGCGCGAGGTGGTAGCGCGCAGGAGTGACGCGCCGAGCGAGCGCGCGCGAGATAAATCAAATCAAAGCGCCGTCTCGTTAGTCGTGTGCCGCCCCCGCGTCGCGCGGCGCAAGACTACGACGAGCTGCGGCAGGCAGCTCTCGGCTTTAAAGACTCCCGCGCGCAGATTGGCTGCGAAGTCTCCGAGCAAAACTGACAACGACGCACCGCCATGAAATACCTCCTCTTTATTCCGCTCTCGGGGAGAAGAGAGAGAGAGAGAGAGAGGGATAAGAATTTATAGCCCTGCGCGACTTTTTGCGCCGCTCGCTGCATGGAAAGGAGGGCACCGCGCCGCGCGGTTATATTAGCCCGCGTGCGCCTGCGCGATCATCTCGCTGATTTGCGATTTCGCCCGGCTATTTGCATAAATTGATTGTAGCCTGCGTGCGCGCGTCCTTGCCAAATTGGCACGGCTGATTTATGTGCCTCGTCTTCCGCGCGAGCGGGGAGATTCATTCTTCGTGATTAATTTCTTGACCCCTCGGGGGGCCGCGCGCGGCCGAAACCCGTTTATACCCATAGCCTTTTAAATCAGCCTCCTACATAACGACGAGAGCTATATCCCCGATATTTATGCGATGCTAATGGTTTGTATTTTTAATTATAGCCTTGTTAAAGGGTTAATCATTAGCCCCGTGGCGTACGCGTATAAGGATCCCTATTACCGCACCACATAAACATCCTTTATTAATTTCTCGTTGTTATTTATCGTTGCCGAATGATTCATTGCCGCTTGGCAAATAATGGCGCTCCATATATCGACAGATTTATATATATGCAAATCGGAAGTATGGAAAATGTATATAAATTAATAAACTAGCCCGAAAATATACATAGTGGTATATAGACCTTTGTTTGAACTAAATTCGGAGAAAATAGCGGTGGAAAGGAGTCTCTCGCCCCTCTGGCAGAGCAAAATCAGGCGAACATTAAGTGTACTCCGCCCCCATCCCTGCGCATACATAGAGCGCGCGAGAACCGAAACCGTGGCGCGCGAACGAAATTATGTGCCAAGTCCCGACGCGACGAGGTTTAAAGCAAGTTACACGAGCGAGTTGGTTTTGCGCGAGATTGTACCCTGCCTCCGCCACCGCCCGACAACGTCGTCGCAGAGCCGCTGCAGCATCCTCAAAAGACGCCAGACTCGGTTAGCCCGATATTCCGGCGTACACGCAAGCGCGCGCGCGCCTCCTTCTCTCCTAGAATACACGCGCGCGGTCTTTACGTATATATAGTGCGCTACTGTGCTACTGTGTGTACGCCGCCTTGCTGAGAGAGAGGGAGAGCAGGAGAGAAAAGGCAAATAACTACCGTCGACGCGCGACATGCAAAACGAGAAAGAGCGAACCGGAGAGTAGAGAGTGAGAATAAAGAGAGCGCGTGCCTGCAGCAGCGTGACGATGAGCGTGCGCCTATACGTGGAGCCTCGGTCCATCGCTATACTTAAGTGCGCGCGCTGGAGTCGAAGCAATAATAAGTAAGATTTTATCGACGAGAAGCGTGGTATATTTTATATACGCTGTGCCTGTGTGAATATATATATAAGCCAATGGAGGTATGAGTGTGGACTGCGCGCGCGCGGATTTATACATTATAATATTCACGCATCACGAGAACGTTGTGGTGCTGTGCAAAATTATATATTTATTTATTGATTATAGCGATTGAAAAAAGCGAGATACTATTATGTATGATTATAACGCTGCAGCAATGTTATATCGAGCCTTCAAGCCTGTGAAATAATGTGAGATTAAAGTGAACGAGATTAAAGAGAAGCAAAAGCACGAAACTGGAGAAATATTATACCGCACGATAACCCGTCGCATGTGTCATATACCCCGCGAGCGGGCGTCGCTGCTATCCTGCGGCAGTGTCCGGGCCGCGCGCGACTATATATCCTTTCTTTTCACTGTCTCTCTTCTCAAACTGTCTGCTCTGTCTGTCCGCCGCTGCCCCTGCGCCCCGTCTACAATCCTGCGCCCCATGTGTGTGTGAGTATCCGATTGTCTTTCCAGCCGTATACATACATTCATATATGAGCACCGATTCGTGTGCCCTCCCATCCCACACACACACACACACACACACACACACACACTCGTGTACATACATAGGCGAAACGCGCGAACGCCGCAAACGGCATTCGATCTTCGGAGAAAGGGGTGGACGATGCCGCGGGGCGAGATAATGGGATTGCCCATTGATTGATTCGGTTTTTCAGCCGTGACCGATGACGCAACAGATTGAAAGTCGAAGCGTCGCTCGCTCGCGTATTATTGTCTGCACACCCCTTTGTCTGACTCATCGTTATGGCCACCGCCGGCGAGCGCGCGCGGCCTTTTTTTGCCGCCGAAAGCTTCGCAAGCGCGAAAATATTTAGGAGCGAGGGGCTAATGCGGTTCCAGGCGGCTTTTTTTCGTTATTCGTCATTGATCGCGAATTGATTGCTCCTTTTTTTTCGTTCTTTTCGTTGATTGATTCACCGGTGGTGCAGTGGTTTGCCGATTGTTGATGATTGTTTAAATATTTAGAGTGATGAAACGTCGAGACAAAAAAAAGACTGTCGATTATGTTGGAGCTGCAGCGCATTATTTATAAATAACTTGTATAATTGTAATAATTGTATATTCCGTTTTGGTCCTTAATCACAAGCTCGCCCGATTTTTAAAATGAAATATAAATAAAAGTATTCCATGTATAAATAAATCAATCATCACATATAGATTAATTGCATTTATCGCGAATATTTAGCGTTCAAAAATAAATCTGTATTCTGCTGTTACTTTAATTGAATCAACAAACACAGGGCGAGTCTGCTCTCTTAAGCACAGCCCTAAAGAGCGCTCGACTTTACCGCGCCATAAAACCAGCTAATTTCCGAAACGACGAAAAAAGCTTTTCCGCTCCTCGCAGAACGATTTCTCGAACTTTCCCTCCCGTATCTTCAAGTGCGCGCAACGCACGCGTACGTACTTACACTATTTACTCTCCTACACTTACACAAGCGTACACACATTCGCGGTAAAAAAACGCGAGCTCGGTCGGAAAAAATTACGCGCTCCGGGCAAGCTTTATATATTCAAACGAAGAGTTTGTCCGAATCAGCGCGCGCGGCCGCTCGTAAAAAATCGTGAAAACCTCGCTGGCACGCTCTTTCCGCAGCGTAAAGCACTCGACTCAGAAGCTCTAACGACTCTCCTTCCGAAAAATCGCTCCCGCGCGCGCGGTCGAGGATAAAAAAAAAGCGAACGAGGAGCGTCGCCTCGCGCGCGAGACGCATCGACGCGCCAAAAATACGCCGTAATCTCGCGTTTTACGCCGGATTAAACGAGCCGAGGGCCGCCGCCTCCGCGCGTTATAAACTTGCTCCTCGTATTTTTTTGGCGCGAGCGCAAAACTATTCTCTTTCGCGCGATTTCGCGGCGCCAGAGCCCGAGATTTTCGCGCGCAGCACTGCACTTAGCCCTCGCGGCTCGTTAGTCACGGTAGTTAGTCATGCTCTAACGGCTAGCCCGAGCGCGAGAGAGCATAAAGGCCCCTGTATTCCTCTCTCCTCCGTGTCGTCGTCGTCCTCTTCTTCTTTCTTCTCTCTGTGTGTGCTCGTCTTTCTTAATTTTTCGCCCCCCTTCTCCTCGTGTATGCAGCTTCTCTTGTCTTCTCTCTCCCCGTTGCGTACTCTCTGCACTCTGCACTCGGCGTCTTTTTATTCGGCCGCTCTTACGCCGAGTTTTCGCCTGCAGAGTGCAGCCGATCCCTCGTCTCTTTTGGCCGCGGCGCGAATATGGACGCGGGAATTCCGCTGAATTATGCACGCGCGCGAGCGCCGGGTTTTTTTCTTTTGCTGGACGCCGCGAGCGCAAACGCCGGGATAGAGTCATTAATTACTTCGGGAATTGGGAAGGGTCTTTGGACGAGTTGGGCGCGTGTATTTTTAGCGTTTTTAATTTAAATTATTAATGAGCTCGAGGCACCGTTACTCATTACACGAAAAAACTCGAGAGGGGCGAATGCGTTCGGTTCATTTGTTCACCGGAATAGGAAACTCAATAGCAGCGCTGCGCATTGTTTCAAGTTCTTTATTTTCTTTGCAGCGAGTGTTTACGATGAATATACTACTATAACAAAGAGGATCGACTTGCATTTGTAACATCCCTTTCTCATCAGGCATTCATAGCACGCACAGAAATATCTCAACGTGTTATACCAATCGTTTGTCATGTATATTATCGATAGTCGTTAATTCAGCAACAACACAATATATCTAATTACAAATGACGTTCACACGGACGAGTGAGAAAGGTCGCTCGCTCCATTACAAAATACTGGTACACAAGAAAGAAAATAGTTTCCAGGTCGCGCGCTCGCGCGTTCCATCTCTCTTCTCCCTTCTTGACACCTTTTTGACGTCTTGTCGCGCTCGCTCGCGCTCCGTTTCCGTCGTTTGCTCCCGCTGTATCTCTCTCTCTCTCTCTTTCTCTTTTTCTCCCCCCGCCTTCCCGCGAGCCCGGGCTATTCCTGTGCGAGTGGGTACGGAGCCCGTGTAACGCTCTGTCGAACGCTCGTCACACGAGGTCGCTGGCTTGTCGCCTTTCACGCGTTGCTTCTGCGTGAGATGCGCTCGTGTCTCGAATGTTGCGCCTGCGCTCGTCGTCTCTGCGGCTCGTTCTCGCCTCCTTTGTCTCGTTTTTCTCTTTTAACGTAAATATTGTTTCACCTCGCGCCTTTTCGCTTTTTTTCCCTCGCATCGGCGCCGCTAATACGGAAATAGAGAGAAAGAAAAACGTGGGACTATTACCTTCGCTACTTTTTTCTGGCGCTTTTTTGCGCCGGAGTAGGTGATGCGCTATTTGCGCTGCGTTTTGTATGCGGATGCTGCATTCAGCGGCAGATTGTCTGGGGGGCGCTCGTTTTTTTTTGTTCCTCGTCCGCTGCGCCGGATTTTACGCGGTCGCGGGTGCAGCTTTCAGCGGAACATTCGAAAAATTACGCGGCAGCCGGGTCCTGTCGTATCGCGCGGATTTACTGCGCTCGCGAGCGGAAAACGCGATTCCGCGACACGATTAAATAGGAAAAACAAAAGGCGATGCGCGACTGCTGCTGCTGCCAGCGTTTTCAGCCTCGTATATAGCTGATAATTGCATTATCGTCGAGGTTTTCACGTTCGTTTAGCATATACACGTTCAACTGTCGACTCCAGCTGAATTTATGTACCTATATGCTGTTAAATGCAGTTTTAATTTAATCTAGAAAGCGACATTCAAAAATTAATTAACGTCTAAATTGGTCTAAATTGAAGAGAAACGCTCGAAAGTCGAAAAGTACAATTTGTTTCGCAATGTAAATGTCTCATTTTCTCGAAAATAATTGAAAGGAACCGTTCGCTGTTTGCAGTACATAATTAATTGAGTCAGCTCATTTTTAAGCGCAATATATAGCCTTTCATCAATTATTAGCTACGACTCTAAATATATTACGCTGGAAACTGGAGCGCCAATTAATTCGCGCCGGTATATATATACACCTTGTAGTCGACTAACTCCTCTCCTCCTCTCCCTCTCTCTCGCTCTTTTTCGAGCGCTTGGGTTTTTCCTTCAAACGAAAAATCTTTGGGCGAAACTAATACCCGCCGACGGTGAAAAATCTTCAAAGCCCATCTCGGATTTTTTGCTGGGCTTCCCGCGCTGCAAGATGATTAATAATTGGCCTACATAAGGAACGTGTAATGCGATGCTAATAATGACAGGGAAAATATGAGCGCCCGAATATCTCAAAGGCGGCGGCTGAAAACATAGCATGAGGCCGTGGGCGAGCGATGAGTGCACTGCTAACAGATGCCGTCGGTTATACCTTATAGCTTCTTGACGGCATGTTATTATCGAGCAAGCTTTAAAAAGATTTAAAATAATTAATATGTTGACATTTTTAATAATAGATATATAACTTTATAATTATGTGTTTTAATGAATCTTGACACGGGGTATTCAATTCTTTCGTGTATGTATTATGAGTATAAAAGTTTTAAAAAGTTTTGCATCTCTGGATTTTTACATAAGAATATAACTCTAATCGAAAATGTTAAACTGATCAAAAACTATTTGTAATTCCCCGCGGTATATGTAGATCCTCTGTAGAAATTTTCCTCATTCGCACGGATATTGCATTGTTGCTCCGTATAAATCATAGAGTACGCGCGATAGGAAAACACTAGTCCGAATTAATAAGACAATTTAAATTCGGTTTGGCGAAATTTATACTCAAGGTTGATTCGTGGAAAGGCCAGTTCTGAGGGCGGCGCGCATGGCTTTGTTTACCGCGTGCACACAAATCGACCTGTAACGAAAGCTCGAGCTGCAGCGGCGTTTCGTTAACTTTCGCCTGCAGCGGACGCTTCCAAGTTGCAGAATGTAGGGCCGCTACACTGGTTATTTGAAGAGCCCTTCATTTCAAGGCTTTGAACGGATGGTTATGGTTAATTTAATTAGACAAGCTATTCTCGACGTTTACTTTACGATGTGAATTGTAACGCGAATTCAGCTGTTCTAAATGGTGTAACTAACGATCTGTTTTCGATAATTAAAGTGTAGTACCTAAACGAATCGTACGATAATAACTGAAAAAGCAATAAATTGTAGCTACTAGATGTTCAAAGAGATATAACTTACCTCAATATAATAATATTGCTAATTAAGAAAATGTGCGCGAAGCGAGGAAAGAATAATAATACTCACTGAAAAATGACGGAAACTGAATCGAGATTTTGTTATTCGAAACAATATTTTCTTAACGGCTATATAGGCTTGCTTTGCCTGCGTCTCGCGCGTATTTCGCGTCCCGGAGGCTCTCGCGCACGCATACTTCTTTCACGTCTGTACATATTGAACTAATAAATCCTAATGCACTGTATATACGTGCATACCATCCGCTGCATGATGCCCTATAGCACCCAAAACGACGACGACGACGTCGACGACTATAAGATGGCGAAAAGAAGGTTATTTTAAGCGGCTAAAGCTCCGCGCTCACGTGCGTGTATACGCACATATACGTGAAATGTACGAGTTTACAGCAGTTTGGTAAAACAAAGACTACGACTTGTAATAAAAGCGTAATAAGCGAAAGAACGGAAAAAAGCAAGTGAAAGCGGTGATAAAGTATAGGAGATAAAGCAAATACAGTGTGGATGTCTGTGCGCGCGTGTGTGTGTGTGCGTATGTAAAAAAAAGACGATGGTAGGCGAAAAGCGAAAAACGAGATGCGAACAAGGCGAGTAAGAAAAAAGAGGATTGGAAAATTGTTTAATACATGCATAATAAAATGATATTGTATATTGGCTACAAATTTTGTGCGTGTCTCTGTCTTTGTTGGCTGTCAATTAAAAAGCCCTTCTATCTTTTCCCACCACCACGTTCCGACCGAGGCTTTCAGCGCGCTACACCCACTTTCCTCGCACGTCGGCTCCAGTCTTCGTTCTCTCTATATATATGTTCTCCGGCCGCAACCCTCCCTCCCTCTCTCTCTCCCTCCTCTTCTCTTCTTCACTCCGCCCCGCTTCTAAATGTATCGCCTACACCCACTACCTCAAAGCCCTGTTGTGTGTTGTGTTTTCTCTCTCTCCCCACCCGCCTCTCTCCCTCTCTTACCCCGACACTGCTGTAGCTAGCTGTGTACACTTGTTACGTGTCTGATTATGCACTTGTTGTACGTTCGACCTATTTTCCCGAGGCGCTGCCGCCGGTTAGTCCTTTTGCTTTTTCCTCCCTAATGTCCCTGTCGATTTTATTGGACGCCGGTTCATCGGCGCCGAAGATATTCGCGCGCCTGCACCGACGAGTTTCCGCGCTGCCGGGGCTTCCCCTTTGCTTTGTCAACATGCATGCAGCGCTTCCGCGCTGCCGGGGCTTCCCCTTTGCTTTGTCAACATGCATGCAGCGCAGAGCATAATATGCTTATATTCGTATTTATATGAACGCACGCGGAGAAGCCAGTTTGCGTCAAAGGTAAGTGAGTTATCGAGTTACTATTGTAAGAGAGCTGGAAAAATATGATTACGTATACGTGGAGGTTTAATTATAACCAAGAGCTTATAAATCATGACCGACTATTGTCTGTTAATCCTTAAGTCATATGAATATACAATGTGACGTCAATGAATCATATGAATATACAATGTGACGTCAATGAAACGAGAGTGTATTAAAGTTTTAGATGCTTTTTGTCTTATTAAAATATATTTCTGGTTAAATATAATTATAGGATTATTTTAAATACGATATTTAATAGCATTATTCCGATAGATTGACACAGTTCATTTTGCATACGTGATATTATTGGCCGTTATTATTATTATGATAACACTTAGGACCACTTATACTAAAAATGTTTATTAATGATTTTTTAAATATTTGCATATTTTTTTTTTTATTGCAAAACTACAACTCAATAAATAACTACATAATAATCGTTAGTGACGAGTATTTTTTAATGTTTTCCTTTTCGTTCAGCTCGGTTTAGAATTAGATTGTCATAATAAAATTCAGTCATCGTGGATTCTGAGAATTTTCGAGTAAATAATTGTTTAAACTCAAGTTAGGTAGCTAGATTTACCTACCGTGACCCAGACAAAGATCATAATTATTTTAAAATATTACGAATAAAATATTTGAGTGAATTCCGATTGATGCAATTGTTACATATATGGAATATACATGTCATGATTGACAGAATCAGGATGTACTTGCGAAATGAGAATGATTTTAGGAAAACGTCTAACTAGATCTGAATGGTTTAGCTAGCATTTTAAGTACTTTTTCCATATATGCCACCTGCACGAATGTAACACGTCATTTCAATTAGAAGCAAAATTTATTTTCAATTACAGTGGCTAACAAGTTGTGTAATCTGTATAACATTGACTTTCGAAATAGCTGCGGAATCACAAAAAAAATCATCGCTCCGCAAATAAACATCGTCCAACGTCATCCGAACTAAAGCGACTGAAATGAAGCACAGAGGAACTGAAATTCACGCCCTCCATTCGTGGCGCACGCGTGTCCCCATTTTCCCTCGAGTACCATCCCGACGAAATCGAAGCTTTCGCTTCACGAAAATAAACACAGTTACACCCACTTTCATCGGGAGCAATTAGACAGACGGATCCGAAATCGCTCAAACAGCCCGGGCAAACAGGAGCGCGAGCGCGCGAGTCTTACTCTGTATACGACGTCTTGACGTATAACGTCTTCCCTGCTCTGTGCACACACACACGAGCGAGCGAAACGTCACAGCCGCGAGGCTTGACAATCAAGTTTACATGTTTGCGCTGTGATTTGGCGATTGGCTCGCCCAAGATCGCTCAACCATGATGTAGCATCGCTCGCTTATAACGACGGCTAGGATGCAGATGCGCTTTGGCTGCGCATCTGGAATGGTGGAATCATTTTTTTATTAAATTGCAATTTAATTTGCCAGAGGAAGGCTGAGCTAACAGTGAGCTGAAACGGGAATGCAAATTTGAGGAAAAAGTTTCAATTTATAAAATAATTACACTTTTAATTAATTTTTAATTGTATATATATAGTCCATTTGTAATGAAAAAAGTGATTCATTCGATATAAAGAACGAAAAATTACATTGGTGAAAAAAATATTAATTTTGCTTTTTAATATGAATTTATTTTTGCTGGATCAAAAAAAGGATAGAATTATTGTAATTTATTGGTATAGTATATGGTAATAGGTATCTTACGGTTAGAATAGATTCGAATTCGTAATAATATAAAGTAAAATTAACTCAGTCTTAGAAATTACAGATATCGTAGTATGACGTCGTTAGATATATATATATTCATTACATACTAACATTAGTATATTAATAGTAATATCGTAGTCGATTGAAAATAACTATAAATGAAAGTTCGTCATGATAATTGATAAGGGAGACGATGACTAGCATAAAATAACTATGGAATTGTCAGTCAAATTAATTAATCAAATAAAAGAAGGTATCAGAGCGCTTTTAAAACAAGACAGAGTTGGCAGAAATATACTTGATGTCTGCATATTAATGCATATGCAGACATCAAGTATTTTTGCCAACTCTAAAGATTAAACGAGGTTAAGTATATATAAGTAATGGTTTAATTGTTGTATGTCAGCTAATTTGTACCCAAATGTACGTTGTGAAGTTTTTAACACGTAATGAATGTAGTAGGCTAATTTTGAAAAGCCTATTTGAATATATATTTAAAACATTGGTAAGAAGCCACAGATCGACACCACTACTGTCACACGAACACCCTTAAATATGAAAACAGGGAGAATACTTGCTTCGTACATTTGACGCATTAACTATTCACGGATCAGTAGTGGTGTGATGCGTGAATTCTTCTATGTCCTGACTTTTGTGTGAAATGATGAACGTTAAATATAGAAGCATGCTTATTTTGCACTATTGACACTATATACATACACCGATGTGGCTATGCCCAAGCATACTCAGAGAGAACGAGAAAAAAATAATCACGGCTACACACAAATTTGATTATAGATACTCATCTTGATAAAAAGTTCTCATCTGCACATCACGACAGTCGGAACGTTAGATACATACATATTTTATGTAATCATGTTTGAAATTAGCGAAGTTTTTGTTAATTTAAATTTAGAGTATGCAAGACTGAGAGTATAAGAAGATTATAGAGAGCAAAAATGAAGAGATTAAAGCAGATCCTAACGCTCCACA
Organism: Torymus sinensis; assembly: GCA_030522985.1. NCBI lineage: Eukaryota > Metazoa > Arthropoda > Insecta > Hymenoptera > Torymidae > Torymus > Torymus sinensis. Next base: position 10,787 of record JAPYZP010007617.1, read on the forward strand.
AATATAAATTGTCGATATTTTTAATTTTATTTTGAAAAAATGTTAAAAGAGTCTCTTTTCAAAGCGGGAATGATTCTAATTTAGAAAATAATTATTAAAGTTAAAAAAGTGTTTTCATTGGTTTTTTTTTTAAAGAGATAACATTTTCTCCAAATTATGATAGCGTAAAAGATACCAACGAAAATGCAAATAAATCGCTAAAATCCGTGGATATTTTGATTTCCTTCATAATTTCATCAAATAAATCGCTAATATTCTCAAAATATTTTCACAACCAAAAAAATCTTCCAAGAATTGAGCCGAATCTGTAACTCGAAAGTAGTTAAGTATAATACACGTTTCTAGTTAGTACTCAGCATATTCCATTTTAATTTATTATCCTAAATAACTTTTAGAGTGACTTCTAACAAAAGCACTTCCAGGACAACAGTTGTTTAGTATTTCGAGGGGTTCATCCATTAATGATCTTTATTTTAATACCCGCATTCATTCTTGGGATCATTTTTTTTTTCAACAATATAGTGAAGTGCAAAAAATTTAATGTTCAAGTATGTATATTCACCATAGTATTATAATAGAAGTCTCCTTTTTAAAATTTCTAGTGTAACTTCATATAACTCCGAAACTTATCCCCGCGGAGTTAAAACCAAGCCCATTATTAGATGAATCTTCTCTTGGAGGTCCCTCTAAACTTATTCTTGTTGATAGATCAACATTGGTATTTGTATCTAATCATAAAAAATCCACGATTCATTCAAACTATACGGCGTAAAAAACCAATGGCCAAATTGACTTTATACAGCTCTGCAAATATTTCATGCGGGCAGCGTTTGATCAAACAAAGCTAAAAATCTGCAATACGTCACATCATAAAACGCGCGTGAAAATTCATTGGCAAAGGCGTTAAAAAAAATCAGGTGGCTCTCTTTTAGCAGATCTCAATAACAAATACGCGCGGAGCAATGAATAACCGAGTCGCGGGTATGGCGCGCAGCGATTTTTCATTCTCGCTGAAATTTTCATTTTCATCAACTATAACGATCGCACAGAGCGCGCTGAGGCTCGATTAATAATTCATCCTCCGCACTCTCTTGCCTCGGTGCCGTGCGGCAGCGCGGCACTTAGCCTATATACAAAAAATTCCCATAAAATCCGACACTTACGATTCTCTCTCTGTCTCTCTTTCTCGCTTGCACTGTTTGCCTCGGCGGTGCGGCACGCGGTGAAACCGCTCGTCGGCACTCGCTAAATGAGCTCTCGTTCGCACGTCTCGTTTACGAGGCTCTCGTCGCTCGCCTACTGTCGCGGCCGAAGGTATAAAGGCCCCGCGGACCGGCCGCGTGCGTGTAGTGACGTGCAGCCGCGGAAATGAGAGCGAGGCGCGCCGGTCATGCGGCTCTGCTGCTGTTCCTGCTGGCGCTGATGCTGCTGCTAGTCTGCCCGGGCGCTCTGGGCCAGGAACGCGGGATGACGCGCGCCGAGCCGACGACGCAGCCGTTGTCGCGCAAACACAAACACCACCACCTCTTACTTTGTAAGTATTATTGTCGCCGCGCGCTCCCAGCTATTGTGTCGTGCGTCGCTCGCGCTGCAAGTTACGACCCGGCTTTTGTGATAGCCTTGACATTTCGCGCGATTGCCGCCCGCCCGCGCGAGATCCGTCGCCGCGACTCATATACACGCGCGCATGCACGCAGCTCTCGGGCTTTCATTCGCGTGATTTACGGCCGCCTCTCGGCGATTGTGCGGGATCCGGCGCGATGTGCTGCGGCTGTTGTCGCTCTTCGGATTTCTGCCCCGGCGGAAGGGAAAAAATGAAGAGCCGAGATTCAGATCTGCCCCAGTGAATTTTAGTACGAAAATACATCTCTCGATTTTTTGCCGGAATATTAGAAGCATGCGAAATAAGAAGTGTATTTGAAATCGATAAAATATATTATTTGCGTCTGACCGTATCAAGCTCTTTCCACTCGGGTACAATCAAAGACTCTTTTCTATATGCATTCGTTTGGACGTCACTTTCTATACATTATTTTATGATATATTTCACGTAATAAATCTTTATAAATTATTATATAAAAATATTGCCAAGCCTGCACTGTTGAAGTGTCAGCCGTAAATCATTTAATTAACTTTAGTCGAAAATGGAGATATAAATTATATTTAAATTTTCATCGCGCGACATTTCTCATTTTAAAGTCAAATTAAATAAGTTTTAAATTAAAACAAAGAAATGCTTTTCACGTATAAAAATTACTCGATGCTCGCCGTTCTCAACATCTATACCTTTTTACATTCCGGAAATACTAATTCTGGAAACAATGATGAATTATTTGCATCTACGATCGAAACCTTGACTGTAACGAGTTTAAGACGTCTAGTATATATATTAACGGCTAAATGAAGTTTAAGGTCGATAGCACCTCCGGCTTGGAAATCTGTTAAAATGTTCTAAGAATGAGCATTCTCTCTTTTTCCATTACATTAGCGAGTGAGTTTTAAACAGATCTCAACTTTCTACGGCAGCTCGTTTACTCGTAGAAACGCGCTGTGTAATCTGAAAATAGCACCGGCTGAATAATAATAAACCCCGTGTAATTATCATTAAACAGCTATAATACGCTTAATCATCCATAACCAGAGAAAAGTAATATGTTTCGCAATTACGAAGAAAGTTGGAAAACAGAAATTTCAAACTTTGCAACTTTTCGCACTCTCAATTTTTTCTTTTTTATTAAACGTAAAATATTAATCACGCCTACATTTTTCCCAACGCCCGATGGTAAACGGTTAATAATAAAGCTAAATTTAATGGCCGACTTTTAATAATAAGGTTGGAAATTAAAATTATTCAACGCGAATTATCACCTATTGTATGAATAAACTATTTTAATACACAAGCGAACGAGTGCAGTGCGCGCGTGCATCTCCGATTAAATCGCTTTTCACAGCTTTTATATAGCGCAGCAATCGATGCGCAATAAATAACGCGCGGGTGGGCGCAAAAAAGGTCAACGGAACTGTAAATAACTATTAAAAGAATCCATAATAAAAAAAAAAGAAAAAATCGCCACTGACTCGCGCCGCCGGAATAAAATGCTAAATTGAAAATGGATCTCAATTAATGTCCCCTGTGCAGGGGGAAGAAGAGTCAAAGCAACAATTTTGAAAGCTTGGTGCGCGTTGCCGAAAAAAGGTATAAAGAGTGACGCGCCTCTTCGACAGGGGAAAAAAAACAAAGCGCAACAACGAACGACGCGAAAAGCGACAATCGTACACACGAGGCGCGGGAGGAAAAAAAAGCGAAATCCCGGCGAGGCACACTTATGCGACACACTCGTGTGTGTATGTTTTCCAGCGACGCGGGAGAGCAGCGGCTTCAGCAGCGTTTATCTCTATCCGCACCACGTCCTCTCCCGTAATTACATATTCACGATTATCGCAACACGCCGACTTACACAGCTGTTTTATCCGGCGCTTCGCTCTTCATATAGATCCTGCGTAACTGCTGGCTGTGCACTCAGTCCTCGCTTCTCTTTCTACTCTCTCTCTCTCCCTTCTCCCTCGCTCTCTCTCACTCTGTCTCTCTCTGCGTGCGCGTCTGCAGCCGTCGCTCCCGTCCGCTTTCCATAGCGCGATTTCCATAATTGCATTAGCATACTACCCTTTACCGAGCGCGTCAGCGCTACTGGGTAGCCCGGCCGCGCGCGCGCTGCTGTTCTGGCTCTGCTCTGCCACTGCTGCTGCTGCCGGCGAGCGCTACTCCATCTTCCTCTCTCTCTCTCTCCCTCCTCGCTTTCTCGCTTTCGCTTATACTAGGTACGGCCGCCTACATACGTCCTTTATATTTGTACTTTTCTATCTGATTTTCTCTGTTTATCGCGCCGCCAAGCTATGCGGCTCGTTTTCTCTCTTTCCTATATATGTATATCTTCGTGGACACGATGTGCCTTTTTTAGACGCTACTCCTTTGTGTCTTTATAAATTTTAGTACGGAGTGTTTTTGTATCTCGGTGTGAATTGGCTTCTATACTTTTGCAGGCTGTAAACGATTTTTGTCGGTCCAACTGCTCTGATTATATATCTGTCGCGAATAAATATACAACAAACATATACAATTTATTCAAGTTAAATATATGCAATTCATTTAAAATTTTTCCACTGCGTTAAATTATACGGTGCATTTTAATGAAAATAAATGAAAGGAAACGGAATAATGTTATTCAGTTTTGGTTTCCATTTTTCGATTTCTCTTTTGCATCTCTCAATAATTTTATTAATAATTTATTATTGACAAAGCATAATGAATTCTGCACGTGTTTATTCGGTACGAAGTTCTTTGTAATATTGACAAATATAGTGTTTCTTTGATTTGAATCAAAATTTTTTATTATATTTGGCTTGGATTGTATTTTCAATATTTTTCTTTGACCGTGATATAAAATGCGTGAATTAAAATGTTTTCGCTCAACTACAAAACTTTTTCTATAATAAACAAAATATTGTTTTCATAATAATAATACTACCAGCTGCTCTTTAAAGTAATATAACTGAAAATGAATATTATGATTGCCTACTTATACTTTGCTAGTAGAAGAATTTGATGTAGGTACTTTTCTGTTTTTTATTGTTTTTTTTACATATTTTCGTTTTTTAACTTTTTTTTCTATCCTCAATTGGAATATGTGAAACAGAAAAAAGAAAAAAAAATAGAAGTAAATAGAAATGAACTAAAATAAAGAGAAGAAAAAACGAAAATACAGCAAAACATAAGAAAAACAGAAAAAAAAATTATTAAATAAAAAATGTATTAATATAAAATTTATTAATTTTTCTTTTCTTTTCAATCAATTTATTAATTTTAGTTAATTTTTTTGTCATTACTTATTTTTTTCTCTTTCTTCCAAATATTCCAATGCAGGATAGAAACAAACAGAAAAAAAAGATAAAACGCGAAAATATGTAGAAAAATGCAGAAAACGCAGAAAGTTTTTCTGTCAGGGTTTAATATGATAATAAAAAACCAATACTATAATATGCTAATATACTATTTCAAGATTTTGATAAATACAGAAATAGAAACTCTGACAAGGATTCTATATTTGAGACTATTTGAGTGTTTATAAGTATTTACAAGTAACATTCGTTAGTCATTCTTCAAGATTACCTTGATTTCCAATCAATACAATTCAGGCCTCAATACGAGGAAATAAAAGTGAATGTTCTTCTCGTTCAATGCAGCTCTCAATAATCAATCAAGATCCCTTCAGGCTGCGAGGCCACATTAGCCGACCCTCGGGAACGACAACTGTCGCAGGAGCGTCGATTAGCATTCAAATTTAACCCTTGAAACACATCGCGTCTGAGCAGCTCGTCGCGTGAAATTCGACTCCGCGACTCCCCCGGGCCCACTTCAATAAATATCTCATCGAGGCTCTCGCAGATGGGCTTCTTGCATGAAAATTCTCCTCGTCCCACGCGCGTCTATACCGCTCCATCCGTCTATCCGCGTATCTTTCCCGGCGGCTGCACTCCGCCCCGGCAGGTTTAATGCAGAGCTTGCGCGCGCGCTCGCGCATCATTGGGCTAAAGCTCCCCCGGCTCCAGAGTCACGGCTGTCGCGCGGCCTGATCCTCCTCTGTATATAGCCGGCTATGCGTATACGTCGCGGCTGACTGAGGCGAGCGAGACCGCCTGAAATGCCGGGGAACGGAAATATGACGATGTAAATCCCGGGCTCACCGCCGCCTCCTGCCGCCTGCGCTACACACGCCTATCGCTCTTGCACGCGTTTGCTTAGCGCGCACACACACCTACACGCTGCTTTATTGGCCAGACGCGCTACACACATACACACAGAGAGTGCTTCACGGGAGATAGACGTGAGGATGTGACGTGTGATTCGCAGTTATGGGCGGGCTGAAGAGCCTGGCGGCGCTCGTGCTGATCAAGATCAAAATCGTCCTGGTCGTCGCGGCGATCGTCGCTGTGGCCGTCTTCACGATCAAGTACCTGCTCGGGGCGAGCGACCTCGCGGCCCTCCTCCACAAGGCGCCCCTGCCGCCGCAGCCGCCGCCGCCGCCACCGTATCTTCACGAGGTCGTGCACGAGCCGGTTTATGGACACGGACCGCCTCACCACCACCACCACCTCGCCGGCCCTGGTAAGTACGCGCGCGCATTTGCGCGGCTTGGCCCCATAACGAGCGGTAGGGTCGAGAAGGGTCGCCTGCTTTTAGGCCATCACATACCTACCCGCGGCCGCGCGTTGCCAATCGGGGAGGAGGCCGCGACCGGGCGAGATGAGATTTCGGGGACGGAGTAGGTATTGTCGGCTCTCAACCGCCCCGCTGATTTATTCTTGCTCCGCTCGGCAATCACTAGTCGAATGGGTTGTGCAATTTTGCCGGGGATGGATTTTATAGCAAAAGTCAAATGTAACCTGCGCTACTGTCGTTTGGGAAATGTCAAATTTATTCCGAATAATTCCAAGGAAAATAAAAGGAATGAGGTATATCTAGTTCGTGTGCAGAGAGATTATATTTGAAAACGTGTCGTTTATTATACCTATACTCTTTTGGTTTAATTTTGTAACGCTCGTACGGATCGAAACGTACTTTTCGTATGCATTTTTTCCAATTTTAATTCGTATTGAATGATGCCTTTTTCGAATTCATATATATATAGAATAACGACGGGTCGAATTAGAGATTGCACATCGTAATTTGGATGAATTTATACTTTTTTTATAAAATCTGGACTAAAATGTGTACTCAAACCCGTACAGATTTCACACTGAAATCTGTCAAAACACGCCGTACGGAATGAAGAATAATGGCCGACAAATATTCTATGCAAAATCCATATACTGCATGAAAACAAAAATTACGAAAATGTTATACAGCTAAACAAAATTTCATGTTATAAACACATAATTCGTTGGTAGATGAATAAAATTCCAAATTATATTTTGCAAAATTACTGTAAGAAAAGCACATTAAAGAAAAATTTATCAAAAAAGTATTTAAATAAGACTAAATTTAGTCGATTACCTTAAAACTCAAGAGCCGTACTGTAAATCATTTTTAGTTGGCTCTATGTCGGAGATATGAGGAATCCTACAAAAATCCACTCTATAGAGGGCTCAAAAAGTGAAGCAAAAGAATTTCGCGGGACATTCTATGTTTACTCTGAACGTGTATTATTCAGTCACCAAACTGAAAGAATAATTGGGGAGCAGCGTCCCCAGAGCTGAGTGGACGCTCCTCATCTACTTTCGAGTAGCAGCTACTCGATGTTTGAGGATCTGGTTCACAAAACGTAACAGGGAGTAGCTCCTCTCTCTTGTTGGGGAGCAGAACCTCCAATCATTGAGGAAAATGAGTCGATGTCGTTCTTCAATTTAGAATACTTTACGCGCATTTAAAATAAATGTATTAAATATTAATACAATCGTAATCTATGTATTATCTATTAATACCAGAAGTTGACCAGAATATGGGATGTTTTCTGGCAATTGGTCAGCTTCTGGTGAAAATTCTGGCCAGAAACCTCGCGAACTGGGCGACAGTTTCTGGTCAGAATCTGGCGAATTTTTGGTTAAATAAGATCATTCCATTTAAGGTTAGGTCCTATGGTATAAGGTAACTTGGGGTAATTATCGGCCACCTGATTTTTAAAGTTTCTTCTGAGAAAAAAGACACATAAATGACTTCGTGAAAGTAATTACCGATTTCATACCTTCTTATATTTATTAGATCACATTTTCTTTACAGATTGGCCGAATTAGGTGAATTATAGACGCAAAAGTATTTTGCTTCTACAAAATAGTGCAGAACAATGTAGTGATCATTTTTAAACAATTAAAAACTGTACAAAACATATATTTTCCATATTTGGATACTGGCGATACCGGTTATTTAATTTTTTTGGATAAGTGAAGATAGCGAACTAGAAAAATGACCGAATGAGCGAAGTGGCGGAATCAACTGAGTAAAGGATTTTCATCAGACAAAGCTTATATTCTTTGTATATTGGTCATAGTTATGATTTGGAAAGTTTGAAATATGAAAATTTCATTATTACAAAATTTCTTACATTTTTGGGATTTTTACCATTTAAAAATGATTTATTGAAGTAAATATTTTTTCTCAGCTAGAGGGCAATAAATTTTTATGAGACAAAGTTTAGATTCCTTGTATATTAATCATAGTTCTGGTTCAAAGACTTGTTTTTCAGTAAATTACTTCAATAAGTCATTTTTAAACGGTAAAAATCACAACAGATATAAGAAAACTTAAAATTATAGGATTTATACGGATCGGCGGCTGCGGTGTTTTTGTGCCCGGACAGTAGAAATTGTCTTGCTAGCGCAAATCGGAGCAGCAGTGCGCATACAAGAGAATTCAACTCAACTACCGAACTAAATAATGATTCTTGTTTAGAAACGTCTACTGTCCTGGCATTTCTATAAATGAGGTTAAAGTATAGGTTGATTCCTCTTCATTTTTGTAATATTTATGTTTGGAGCTAAATACTGAATCAGGCAGCTAGTTCTTAGGTTTTGAGTACCGAATAAAGTTATCATTATTCTCAACTTCAAGTGTTGACGTACCTGCTATCGTATCTATGCCACTTATTTCTTCAATTGTGTTGACCAATTGTCAACGATAATAAAAGCTTTCTCAGCATACAATGACGATAAGACATGCGGCAGTGCCGTTGTACTCGCCATTGTAGCCTTCGTTGCTCTCCATTTCGTGAAGAATTTTCCGCTCAGAATGTCAAGATTGGTATACCCCTCTACCAATTCCAATCTGATACTTAGATCTTCCCCATGTCCCACCATTAAAGATAAAAGCTCTCGGCATTACAGCTCCAGTTTTGTCTGTGCAGTCTTGGAGTACCCGTTGGTAATCGCCGACAGCATTAAATTATGCGAAAAACTATGCATAGTACAATCTCGGATATAGTGGGCTTCCCTGGAAATAATGAAAATGGCCAACATTCTTTAGGAAATATCCTTGGCACTTTGTAAAAGTTTTTGTGCCAAATACTTTTGGTAACATGTCATAATCAAATAACACGTTAGAGTCGAGTGGACCTATATTTGTTTCTGCTGCTATGTTCTTTCAGTGAAGAGCCCTATAGAAAGTTTAAACAGGTAGTTTACAAATATATTATGCTCCTATTTCTATCAGATTTGTAAATCTCGCGGCTAACAACATTTTTTTTTTGATTTTTTGATATTTTTGTGAATTTTTTTAACCATCTTAATATGAATCGATCGACTTTTAAATGTAATTTCAGAATATACTTTATATTCCTGCAAAATTCGAGCCTGGGTATCTCTCCGATTTCCAGTTATAGAGCAGACAACTTTCTAACGCATACACAATAATAAAATATTATACACACAGAAATCTTGTAGAAATTAGATTTTACGACTTGAGAACATCGGAAACATCGAAAATAAGCGAAATCACGAAGTTAAAGAATTTCACCGTTACAAAGCTGTCTTTTTGAGAAAGCAAAAAGCATACACATTGGAGATATAGAGGTTTCATTTGCTTTTGTAAAATTGAAATTGTTGTTTTCTCTCAAAGTTATTATGTTAGTTCAAAGTTAAGCAATCAAAATACATAATATATAATATGTAGGTTTATGGATTTTTGCTGTATTTTCTTTGCAGAGGTCTACCTCGATATTTTTTGCTTTACTTTATGAACCATCAAAGAGAGGATTTTTTGTACAAATCCTCATGTGAACTATTTAATCGCAAATATGCTCAATTGATGAAAATTCATATCTGATTTATTGACGATATAATATATATAT
>JAPYZP010007618.1:0-12434 GCA_030522985.1 Torymus sinensis
TACCTCTTGCATCCATCATCAGTTGGATCATGTCCGGTCTATTGATACCCTTCTCATCCCTTGTCCTAACCGTCTCACCGATGACCTCTTCGAAGAAATCTGCAATCTCCTTGCCGAAGAACCTCACTCTGAGCATCTTCAGAAGTTTTGGAAACGCCCTCGACAAGAAGAACTTCACCGAGGGTAGGCCCTCGAAATTCGTTGCCCTTCGGCCCAGCACGTAAAATTTGTTATGCTGGTCCTTCAGCGAGTTTATGTTTATACCGAAGGCACAACTGGCGATTACGTCATTCGTGTATCTTGTGAAGAGGTCCTTCGTGGATATCTCGCTACCGGTATTCGCATGCAAGTGGGTGACGACGTTGTCCGCGCACTGGGTCATGAGATCATACATGATCTTCATCTTGCTAGAAGTGAAGGCTGGACTGAGCAAATTACGTGCCTCCCGCCAACGCTCGCCGTGCATCGAGAAGAGATTGGAGGAAAACAGAGGGTCAAGGTCCTCGTCTACGAAGTTCAAGTGGTCAGGGAAGTTGTCAAAATTCTGCGGAAAAGAGTTTTATTCAGTTATGTTTTAATAATGAAAAAACAGGAAAATGAATTTTTTTGTCTACTCAAGTGGTTTTCTGAGCATATTGCAGACGGTTTGTATTTTTATTTAATTTTTATTTTTTTAATATTAATTTAATCCTTTTTGATAAATTCAATTTAACACAGTATTTGTTGTTGAAAAGTAAATTATGTAATTCATGATACAATTTAATTTACCCATGCATCTTTTTACATATATTTAGGAAAAGACGCCTTCATTACATGAACTTCAAAAAGACGTTTGTAGTTCATTTAACCTTTTCAACTTATTTCGGAACAAAACGTAAATTTACGTGATCTTCTTTCATAAACATCTTTGAACTTGACACTCACAACTATCTTTGATAGAAATTAAGTGATCTGTGACGCTGTCCACTATATACGAGAATAGTCATAAATTGCAGACTCACGACCCATATTTCAATTTGATTTGATTATCGTTTTATTTTCTTTCATACACTGTTTCTATTGGTACTATCGGATGTAAGAATTCCACTATCTATCAAATTTAAAAGTCTTCATTTCATTCAATCACACCGTTTTCTTTTTTTCTCATTGCTCTTATATCATATATATCTATCGATTTTACTTGTGATAATAATCAGAAGAATTAAACTGCGACGTTAGGTTGCAAGATCTTGATTTCGCGACACGCATTAACTATCTTCACAACTATCTAATTTTATATATTTAATATTTACAATCCGCCTGTAATCCCTACCTACAACTACCAATACATCCACGCTCTACCCCCACAATTCTCACCTTGATCGTGATGCTCTTGATCAGCTCAGGATCGCGGATGAAAAAGACAGGTCTGACGAAATCGAAGATCCCCACGTACTTCGCCTCCTTGTTATGATTATAAATGTCCCTGACGGTATCGGTGATGTGCTTCCATCTGAGCGTCGATAAGGCCGTGTTGCCGAACAACGGCACCGTCGGCACGTACGGCACCCCGAGCTCCTCGAAATAGCTGTAGCGCTTCTTGCACCACGCGTAGAGCGCACAGAGTGCGACCAGGAGCAAGGCGAGTGTCACAAGGTCCATGTTTGCTCAACGAAAGCCAAGTGAGNCTGTAGCGCTTCTTGCACCACGCGTAGAGCGCACAGAGTGCGACCAGGAGCAAGGCGAGTGTCACAAGGTCCATGTTTGCTCAACGAAAGCCAAGTGAGAACTACAGTAGGTTGCTTGTAACTGGTGTGTCGCTGGTAGGAGGTGGAGTGCGACAAAGCTACCGTTGATTCGAGAGATAATGCTTTTTTATTTGTCTTCCGTTGATCTTTTTTCTCCTAGGATTTACTTCATGCTTTTGACGAATGGGTGCGATGGAGGAAGAAAGCGATGACTTAATAATGCGGATTGATATGTGTTAGAAATATTTCGGGGAACTTTGAGTGTCTATTTTTTGACGATCTCGTCCGAAATGGTTTAATATAATAGTTATTTGTAGCTCGTGATTGTATTATATTGAGTGGAATAAGTGAATATACAGTGTAAGGAGGAAATAAATCAGAGGATTGTAACGGTGCTAATTTATCAATAATTATTCAAATTAAATAATATAAAAGATTCTTTCATACATCTATAAAATTAGTTTTAATGTTCACAGTTAGACGGTTGTCATTGATTATTCAATGCAATAACAAAAATAACTGATGAGAGTATATTGATTAATCTGATAAGTGTAAACATTATCTTAGCAGTATCTATGTTTTTCTCATCAATAGAAAAGACATTCTATATTAATCTTCTATCACTATTACCTTGGATTTCTGCGAACAACATAAAATATTAAAGAAATGGAAATTGTAAAACAATTAATTTATAATTTATATTCGTTAGACGAATCGAAGCAACTCGAAAACACTATATATTATTAATTTTGAATTAATTTTTAGATGTACTTCAGATATATAACGTTACGTGTGAGCCTATCTTGGAGCCATAATAATAGTACACTGAAACGGGAGCGGTTGAGAATCTCTACCGATCGGTGTAGAAAGTGTAATTTTCGGGTGAATAATTACCCCGAACGGCACAATTTCTCGACAATTAAGGAGCAGAAAAAATAGTCAGAACCATAAATTAAAATTATATTATCATAAAAATGTAGTCAATTAAATAATTTTATAAAAAATGAAAATAAACAGAACAGTTTTATGGAATATTTTTAGCTTACATAGAAAGATTTACATCGCTAAATAAATTTTTTTTTTAAATAATAAGATGATAATGCAATTAAATATTATATATGTTATGACATATCTGCAGCTAAATTAATAAAATATTATCTTTATATTTGCAAACGTTTTGAAAGTTCAATGAGTATGGATGTTGAATAAATATTGTAAGATTCTAAATTAATGAGTGAGGCGAGAAGCTAATGTATGTCTCAATTTTTGCATTCTTTATACATGTCGGAAACACAGAGTGAACCATAATTTGAATTAAAAAAGCGGTTCAATAAAAATGTATTAGTATACAAAAATTTGAACTTTTTAAAAAAGTATACTCAAACTAAGATTTATTTTGTTAAATAAGGAACAAACATTTATTTTGTTTTTATGTTTTAATGGGTTTTAATGTTTTATGCGATTTCCGAAGTAAATAAATAACCAATTCTCTTCATACTTTTTATTGTGAAAATCTTACGTTGTGTATAACGAGTTTAGGAAACAGCTTGAAAAACTAAATCGCTTTTTCAGTGCATACAGCAGTAGCTCCCAGTTCACTTGTTCCGGGGTACGACACTCATCCAGTAGCCACCCTTGGGGTAAACGTGTTCGTCGCGTACTCAAAGTCCTTTCTGGTCTTCCTGTTTGCAACTAGTGTGAAATTCGCCAGCAGGTGGAAGAAAAGAATCTTGGTCTCGAGGATGGCAAACCTGTTTCCAATGCAGCTCCTGGGCCCTATGCCGAAGGCCAAATTCTCCACCTGACTGATCGTCACCTTCTTGTCAACGTATCTATCTGGATCGAATTTCTTCGGATTCTCGAAGATGTGCTCGTCATGATGAATCGCAGCTACGGGTATCCAGACGTTCATTCCTGGCTGTAGAGTAAACGGTTTGCCACCAGGTAGCGATGGGGGTAGTTCGAAAGCTTTCTTGCAGACTCGGTCAAGGGAGAAGGCCTGGGGATGAAGACGAATCGCCTCGTGAAAGACGGCGTCGAGGTAGGGCATGGCGTTGATCGCCTCGTAGGTTGGTTTATTGTTCGTTTGCGACAGAACTCCGTCAATTTCCTCCTGCAGGCGACGTTGCACACCAGGATTGAGAATTAGCTCGTGCGATATTACGCACATATGCGAGGCCGTTGAGTCGAAGCCCGCGAAGAAGAAGACAAAAGCCTGGGCCGTCATCTCAGCGATGTCCAGTTTCAGGTGCTCGCTCGTTTTACCTGCGTTGATGAAGTATATAATGAGGTTGACGAAAGTGTTAAGCTTGGACAATTATTGTGGTATGGGGAATACATTCTTTCTAGCCTGATTGCGGCTAGAGGTAATATTACTAATAGTATTATAAAGAACACATAATGTATATATAAAAAGGATTGTATTCTAAGAAACGAATAAGAATAAGTTATGTCAGTATATCTTATGAAAGTAGTAGAATAATAGCTGAGAAAAGATTTTAATAGTCTTCACGGAATGTAAAAACTTAAAATATTGATCTAGTCAACTATTCTAATTTTTCTTTTACAAAATCCTCATCAGAATGGGATTTGTTGCCAAGAGAGGAAAAAAAAGGAAAACTAAAGAAATAACTGGATTAATTAATAATTAAGTAATTAATTAAGTAATTTTTATTGCATCTTAGATAATTTATAGGTATATTTTAATTAGAAATTGTTTCTTGGCTTTAATTAAAAAAATTCCATTGATGAATATGATAAAGAGATGATAAAATTACATTATGAACATCGCTTGACCAATTCGTTCTAGTTCTCATAAATTCATATACATTACCTCTTGCATCCATCATCAGTTGGATCATGTCCGGTCTATTGATACCCTTCTCATCCCTTGTCCTAACCGTCTCACCGATGACCTCTTCGAAGCGATTAACCTCACTCTGAGGATCTTCAGAAGTTTTGGGAACGACCTTGACAAAAAGAACTTCAGCGAGAGCAGTCCCTCAAAATTCGTTGCTTGTCTGCCCAGCACGTAAAACTGGTTCTTCGGGTCCTTCAGCGAGTCTATGCTTATACCGAAGGCACAACTGGCGATTACGTCATTCGTGTATCTCGTGAAGAGGTCTTTCGTGGATATCTCGCTACCGGTATTCGCACGCAAGTGGGTGACGACGTTCTCCGCGCACTGGGTCATTAGATCAAACATGATCTTCATCTTACTAGAAGTGAAGGCTGGACTGAGTAAGTTACGCGTCTCCCGCCAACGCTCGCCGTGCATCGAGAAGAGATTGGAGGAAAACAGTGGGTCAAGGTCCTTGTCCACTATGCTCAAGTGGTCAGGGAAGTTGTCGAAATTCTGCAGAAAAGAGTTTAATTCGGTTTTAATAAAATTCAAGGAACCGCACCAAATTGGCAACGAATCGGCAACAAATTATGGCGTTGTTTAGCATTCGAAGACAAGAAAAGTGATATAGTTATAATTTGCAGACCCACAACCCATATTTGAATTTCATTTTCTTTCATAATATCATGTTTCTATTTGTACTATCGGATATAAGAAATCCGTAATCTATCACTTTTAATGGTCTTTATTCCACTCAATCACACCGTTTTCTTTTTTTTTCTCGTGCACTACTCTTATATTCTATATCTATAGATTTAACTTGTGATAATAATCATAAAAATTAAACTGCGACGTTAGGTTGCAAGATCTTGCTTTTGCGATTACAGCTATCTCCACAACCTTGTAATTTTACCTATTTAATTATTGAACTACCAATACGTTCACGCTCCCACAATTCTCACCTTGATCGTGATGCTCTTGATCAGCTCAGGATCGCGGATGAAAAAGACAGGTCTGAGGAAATCGAAGATCCCCACGTACTTCGCCTCCTTGTTATGATTGTACATATCCCTGATTGTGTCGCACATGTGCTGCCGTCTGAGTATCGATGAGGCCATGTTGCCGAACAACGGCACCGTCGGCACGAACGGCACCCCGAGCTCCTCGAAGTAGCTGTAGCGCTTCTTGGACCACTTGTACAGCGCGTAGATCGCGACCAGGAGCAAGGACAACGTCACGAGATCCATGTTGGCTGAGCGAAAGTCAATTGCAAACTGCAGCAATAGCTCATGCTCGTGTCAATGATAGGAGCTGGAGTGCGGCAAGGCTACCGTTGATTCGATAGATAATGGCTTTTTGTATTGTTTGGTATTTTTTGTTAATTCTACGATTACATTGCGTTTTATGTTGAAAGCGATAATCTGATAACGCTAATTGAGATGTAGTGAGAATGATTTGGGAGGGTCTGCTTTTTGCGAATCTCGTCCAAAATAGTTTGATATGCCTATTTTTGCAACGTTAGTATTGTATTATATATTGTTATGGGGATAAATAAATATTTTATGTCGATGAAATAAATCAGAAGATACTACCTTTTCGCAATGATTACTTATAACTTGTACAAAAAACAAAAAAGAGTTATTATATTTTCTGTTGGTTTTTAACATTTTAGGAAAAATTGATTTGCCGAAAGTGAAAGATGATAATGCCAGTACAAGAATTGCAGAAAGTTGGATGCTATGGGAAAATCAAGTTACCTGAGTTTGGTTTAAGAGGTATAACGTGAATGTTTGTTTAAACAAGATCTTTATTTTGGCGAGTTACAACGATAGTAAATACATACATACATACATAGAATTTGGCTCACAAACGCTATACAGTTATTATGCTTGAACAACTCGGTTTATTTTATTTGTATTTTATTTTTCATTTTATTTAAATCCACGCATTTATGCAATCTACAATTGTTTTTATGTATACATATTTTCTCTTCTGCCTTCAAAACTTCGCTTATAAGTCGAGAAATACATTTCGGCCTGTGATACACTGTCTGACGAAAGAATTTTTATAAAATTATAACTCGAACGTATTTATTTTGTTTTTTCTTTTTCTTCTTTTTGTACATCTTCAACGGAAATTCCATTAAAAAACTACAACTCGACTCAACTCTCCTCCCTCTCTCTCCCCTTTCCCTCTTGCATAATTTTCAATTATTCTTTTATGTTCGATCGCGTACTTGTTATACTCTCGTCAGGCGTCTATAATAAAGAGGATCAAAATACAATATATTGGTCGAAAGGACTTTCGATACTTCAAAAAATACGCGAGTCTCTAAATGAATCTGGTAAACGGTATACTTTCTTATTCTTGGGTCCATACGTGTTTCATATACGTGTGCTGTGTGCTGTGTTTGTGTATCTACCAATTCCTCCGATATACGCGCGTCCATTAAGTAAGCGAACGAGACAATAATTGTACTCGTCCGCTCTTGTACTGGTTTGTGGTTTTTTTCTCTTTCTCTCTCTCTCTTTTGGTCGCGCAATCTCCCAAGAACGCAAAATACGCCTTTGTACTTTGATCATCATCATCATCATCATCGTCATCAATTTTTTTCATCTTTTATTGTCAGTGAAACGTAGTAGGACGTTTAAAAAAATGCAAAAGCAAAGATTCATCGGGACGAGCCTTCTTTCTCCATTTATACCTCGAAAACGAATCGCTCGTCTTTTATTTTTACCTTGTTTACTCATCTCGTCATCGTCTCCCATTAAATTTATATGTATATATGTCCCGAGGTTTTTGAACAATCGAACGATAAAGCGCAATTGCGTCTACAATTATCAAGTGTTTCTGTCCCTTTAAATGCATCGCAGCGACTCCTTTTAATAATAGGTGTATACGCGTGTATAATACTTCACTCGACTAGCTCGTCTCTCCCCTTTTTTTTTCTTTAATTCTTTACTTTCATTTAAAATCGCAGCTTTCATTTTTTTTTTGTGATTATCTAGTATTGTCATTGAGTTCTTTTTGTTGTCCCTTGTCCTCGCGCGATCGAACTTTGCGTATTCGAATGTTTCATTGTTTTTATTTATTTTTTTTGTTTTCGTCTACTTTTACTCGCTACTGGTACTCGATTTTTAGCACTTGCTGTGTAATCTTTATACGAACAATACGTTGAAGAGCGTGTGTTTACGTGTGCATGGAGTAGTTATTTACGTTTTATATATATTTATATAGAAAAGTCGAGTGGGAGCCGATATTACATATACGCGGGAATAATTCGACAATTCGAATAAGCTAACGTTCGAGAGCGTTGCCTCGATATATAATCGTACACACCCCCCTACGCGTCGTATAGATTCTTTTTCGTCGCTCCGCCCCGCATACTTCCTTCTACACTCGACTCGGCACCGTTTTACGTATATTTTCGCGCCTCTCGCCCACTCGTTATTTTTTTGGTTTTCTTTCGTGCGTGCAACATTATATGCAAACGAGAAGAATTTCACTCGAAGACCGAAAAAATTTTTTTAAGCTCTAATTCGTCCTAAAATTCTCCCCCTTCTCCCCTTTTTTCTTTCGACAACTAGTTTATATTTTATAATCACAGATGTCGAGTTTTGCTTTTGCGTCGTTCTAATCGTAAAATTTTTCTTTCCCCCCGTCGTTCTTTATTAAAATTCCCTCGTCCCTGTATGGGTGACGAGGGGCTGGTCTATTGGTATAATACTCTGCGCGCTTTTCCTCAAATCGAAAAATGATATGCTGGCTACGACACTAATATTAATCTTTATACTTACTTACAGACTTACGATATGAGCGTTCACGATATGGCGTGTGATGGTTCAATTATCAATTCTCCGATATATACCTCGTTTGTATAATTCGTACAATTACATTTGGCGTTTTATTTGTTTATATCCTTCCGTTTAAAGTAATTAGAGCCCTTGGAAAAGTTTTACAAGTTTTTTTCTCATATATATTTTTATTTATTTTTTTTTTGTTTGCGACTTTATTCCGCACCCTCGCGAAACACCGACGTGAAAATCACTATCTGTTATAACGACTAAGCCATCGCGCGCGCGCGCGCGTGCGAATGTCTCTGTGTGCGTGTGTTGTGGGTACGTGGGTGACTTTTTTTACTTTTGTTTTATCATTTTTGTGTGTTCTCGTTCGTCAATCTCTCGGCGGCAGTGTTAAATGAAGACTCGAAGCGATGCCTATAGATATTATATTATAATATATTTACGATTACGTGTATGGGTATCATTCTCTATTGAAACGAATTTGTGCTCGCGGCTACTATGAATCCGAAACTTTTATGTATAAAAGTTCTCATCTTTACTTTCTTTCTTTCTCTCTCTCTCTCTCACTCTCTCTCTCTCGCTCTCGCTCTCTCTCTCTCTCTCTCTCTTTCGATATTCGACCTACGAAGCAATATATTTCTCGTGGTTTCCGAGGGCCAAAGAACACAAAGTAGTATATAATAATCGCTATAATGCGGCGTTAACTTTTATACAGAAAAAATTACATACTTGCATTTGAACATTGAGATTGAGCATTAATTCATTAATGCCAATTCCATTGGTGCTCGTTCGTTTTAATTTACTAATTAATTATATAGTTGTTTTTCTTTTTTAATACAAACACCTACCATTTAAAGTTACATTATATGCAAATTTTATTATAAAGAATATGTAACCTGGAATGTGTTTCCTTTGCTAAACGTAGCCTAATAAATTAATTTACTTAGAGAACTGCGGAGGCTCGTGCGAACAATACAGTCAATCGGGAATGACCGAATCCGTTCGGAATTTTTTCGAGACTCGAGATGATTTTAATCTTCCGGATCGACTGTATTAACGCGAGTAAGTATATGCGAAAATTTATTCGAAGAAAAAAAAAAGAGAAATAATTAAGAACCAAAGATTCAGCTACGAAGTTGCAGCGTGTCGCACCTCCCTCATAGGAATCTCACTGCTTAAAAACCACTGTCACATGTATTTATGTATAATAATATATACGCCTCGCAATACATTTATGTACACGCGCGGTGTGTGGTTTAATTATTATTCTTTTTTTTTTTATTTTATTATTATTGTGCCATCGTTATAATAATACCGATGCTCTCTGCGTTTATCGTTTATTTTTTTCTTTAACTTTTTAAAAAATCGGCAAAATCGTCGATCGTACTTTCAGGTTTGATTGTGCTCGGTTTATGCGCGTTGGGCTTTCAACTATTGTCGAAATCTCGAATTGACCGTATTTGTCATCGTCATTATTTTACGAATTGTTCATATTTCTTCGTCGAGTCTCGGGGTGCCTATATTTTCGTATGACTGTGTGTTTTCGCTGGTATATTTGTTATTATTATTATTATTATTATTATAATTATATACTTTCATGCGATGCCTTTTCTGCTTATAACGATAAAAAATGTCTTGTATCGTAGTTTTTCATTAAATGTTAGCTTAATCGTACGGATATGAATGGTACTTTTCTTTTATTTTTCGTTATTCTATAGCGGTATATAATTTCTTTGATATCAATGGTCTATATTTAAAACAACATTTACATATATACGATATGCAGTTTGAATTTGGGTAACACACTTTCTTTACGTTTTTTTGTTCCTTTTCTTCATTAATATAGTAACAGAT
Source organism: Torymus sinensis (assembly GCA_030522985.1). Taxonomy (NCBI): domain Eukaryota; kingdom Metazoa; phylum Arthropoda; class Insecta; order Hymenoptera; family Torymidae; genus Torymus; species Torymus sinensis. Next base: position 10,227 of record JAPYZP010007618.1, read on the forward strand.
CAGGCGATCGACACCTCAATCAATTAGAAAATTAAATAATCTCTTGGATTAACAATAATTAACTTTCGTCACACTAAGGAAAAACTATTTTTCAACGGTTTCAACATTTGAGCGTTGAAGTAAGTATTCGGTAATTAATTCGATACGATTTGGTCGCGATGAAAAATGATTTTTCCCAGTAAAATTTTCTGAAAGTATTTTTATTTAAATTTAACATTACTTATTAAAAATGATCCTAAATACTACGAACGTTAACTTAATCTAGTACATTTTTATTTTTACTTCTCTTTTTACCTTCATAATCTCGAATGTCTTTCTTGTATATATTAATATATTTCGCAAATGATCCAGCATTACTGTAAACTTTCAAATTACACTTAACAAATAGCTTAAAAATATTCAACTACGTTACGTAGGTAATAATAATGTATTCGTTATGCCAATAACGAGTAAAAAATATTCTGCCAAAACTTATATTTTTAATAATTAGAACAAAGTAGTTCAATAATATTCATTTTAAAAACATCACCAAAATATAGATTTGAAAAAAACAATGACAAAATTTCGTAAATTTGAATATTTTTACACAAATTTATTTGCGCAGAGCTCAATGTTACAAAATCCGATCTTATTGACATTAATTTTATATGTTTCTCTGATTACAGCGATACGGATTTTATCATCGGCGCCTGTTATTCCCGTGTGCTCGATGTGACAAAACAATAATACAAAAATCGCACGGATCAACATTTACAGTTGCGTTGCGCGAGCTAAAAATGGTAACGATTATACACGTGTTCGTCGCTCGCGATACAAATCGCTCTACATATATATGTATACATACGCATAATATACACACGGGCACGTGTATCGCATGCAGAGCTTGCGACAATTCATGTGATACACGTGCATGTAATTTATATCGGTGGATTGATTTTTTTTTACTCGTTACAAATTTCTTTTTTGTTTGCACGTTTACGACGAATGAAACGCATTTTTCGTGCAAAGCGGTCGCCTCGTGGAAATTCGACCATGAAATGGAAATATTTCCACTAGAGGCAGCGATATTACAATTTTTTTCTTTCAAAGAATTTCGAAACTTTTCGCGCTCACTTCTTTTATCCAAGATCGAATTTTTATTATTAAAAGCGTCGATACATCGAATGGCATACTTTCACGAGATGACAATTGCGATGAAGATGCCGGTATGATTGTTCGACCTATTAAAAAAATTTTTTTTTTTTGCTTGGCTTCGAAAAATCTCCAAGGCTTATTTTTATCAAAAAATAAATGATTATTTTCAAAATAGAAATATCCCTTTGAAATCAATAAAATTCATCATTTGTTTACAAACGAGGTAAAAATTAATTCTTATTTTCCTGATGAGAAAAAAAATAACCGACTGATATTTTATAATATTTGAATATTTAATCATTTAAAACAATGGAATACTTTGTTACATTAATATTATATGTATCACTGGTATGAGCGAACCAATCATAAATTGAAATTTTCAACTCTAACAATACAATCTACAAAGATAATAAAATAGAATTTAATATATTTTATCAACCGATAATAATGATCCTGAAATTATCTTGAAAACAGTAAGACTCGCTCCTCATTGACACTAGTTATTAAATTACTTTTCTTTTCCCCAAATTTCAATTTACGATGTGCGTCGGCGACTTTGCGCGAACATTTAACGGATATGTGTGGCTGTGGTTAACATGTGATACTATGGCACGAGAGCCAACGTTGAAGCGTCTCAGACGTAGAAGCGTATTCCGAAAAGACGTCGTATAGGCGCGCACTCAACTTCCAGCGCGTCAATATCAATGTATATATATATATACTTTATTTGGCATTTTAAAATTCGAAAATTTTTTCACTATGAAGACTTATTGGATATATCGTGTGTTTATGTGTCTGTCTGTTTCCGTGTGTGTATATATATATATTATCTCTATATATAAATATTCTGCTACACATATACTCTCTGTGGTATGGCGACGCGCAGCGCTTGCGCGCGCGTTGGTTTTCTCGTTCTTCTCTGCTTTTTTTTTTCTTTGCATAAAAAAGGGGGAAAGAAACGGAGCTGCCCTCTACGAGGTATATAAAATCAACGAAAGAAAAGGACGCATACCAGCGCGTACTGTTACATTAGCTCAAACGATAAATTTCCCCCCCCCCCCCCCCCCCCCCCCC
>JAPYZP010007624.1:0-10076 GCA_030522985.1 Torymus sinensis
TTTCACTTATCACGTGAGTACTCACGTGAGAACTCACGTGAGAATATAGTCGAAAACCTCACGTGATTCTCACGTGAGAACTCACGTGAGTAATCACGTCAGTATTCACGTGAGTACTCACGTGAATATTTTTAATAGGGATACCGAGTCAAACGCCGTCTCCAGATCGATGAGGCCCGCCGCTACCATTTCGTGGTTGTTTAAATGTCTTGTTGTGTTAGAAAGAAATGTATTGATAGCGTGAAGGGTGGAGTGCCTGAATCTAAAGCCGAATTGTTGTTTAGGAATTATATCGTTTCTATTGCAGTATGTGGTGATGGTAGTATTTATGAGAGCTTCAAAAACTTTGCTGATGTTGGGTAACAGACTGATGGGTCGATACGATGAAGGTTCAGTGGGGTCCTTATCTTTTTTTAAAATTGGGAGGATTTTGGCAAAAGTCCATTGAGGAGGGTAGTAGTTGTTATTGATAATGTTATTAAAAAGTATTGTAAAATATTTGATGTAGTTAGTGGGGAGGTGTTTTAGCACAAGATTAGGTATACCGTCTACTCCAGAGGAGGTTTTGTTTTTGAGGTTTTTTAGTATTATGTATGTTTGTTGCGTGGTATAAAAAAAATTAAGGTTGTTTGAATTTGTTGGTCTGGGTTGAAATGAGGGGTTATTATCAGTAAAGGTTGTGAGCGTTATGTTATCTATTTTGTCACGATTAATTTCGTCTGTAAAAGCTGTATATTCTGCTTCGATTAATTCGGTTAGTCTATTGTTAAGTAAATCGGCTTTTTTTGCATTTATTTTTTCAAAGTGTGTACCGATGATGTTAAGCATTGTTGTTTCGTCTGTAGTTATGTAAGAGTCGTTTTCTAGTTTAAGGTTATCGGTTTGTAAGTTGATGCGTTGGATGGCTTGAAAGTTGTTGCTTTTAATTTTTATTTTAGTGAGTCCGGTTGAGTTATTGGGTCTGAACATTTTGTTAATTTCGGGAAAAAAATTTTCTGTGTTTTTGTGGTTAATATCTTTGGCTTTGTTGGCCCAGAATCTATGCACGAGATGGAGAATTCTTTGGTCAAGTCGTATGTGACGTCATGTATAGATTGGTTGAGGGAGCAAATTAAGAGTTGAGTTTCTGTAAGGTTTGGGTTCAGTGTTCTTTTGAGTTTATTGAGGTGTGAAATTAGTTTGTGTTTTTTGGCTGAAAGTTTAGAGATCTTATTATTTACATATTTGAGCATGCTATTTACGGGTTTGAAAATGGGAACTGTGGCTTCAATGGTATCTGTAATGTTTGTTTGTAATACTTTTAGGAGGTCGTCAATTTCGGTGTTGGATAGGTTGCGGTTTATCGGGATGTCTGCTTGTAAGTAAGAAAGATGTCGTGCGAATTTGCTCCAACGTGTTTTTTATAGTTTTTCGGGTGAGAGGAAGGTAGTAAGTTGGTCTGTGTGTTGAGTTCATGTAAGTTGAGTTGAAGTTGTATGGCACGATGGTCGCTGTCATAGTCGAGAACGAGTATTTTATCAAAAATTAAGTTGTTGAAGTTTAATCGCGCATCAGCAAAGCAAACGTCTAAGTATGAGCCTGAACAAGGGAATGTGGGTTCTGATGGTGTGTAGAGTTTAAGCCTATAGTCTATTGATTTATTGTTTAACCAATTGCAAATATAACCTCCACGAGTGTTGGTAGCGGCGTCGCCCCATGAGTGGATCTGGCGTTGAAATCCCCTGCAATAATAAAGTAGTTGTTAATGTGATTTATATTGTTTTGCGAAAACAAATTATCTAGTTCCTGTAAGATGCTAATGTCGTTGTGCCCCGCTGCGTAAAGGCTTATTTTACGAACTACATTAATGGAAGCACCTTTTCGTAAAGCGAAATCAGTTGCCCAACCGATTGGAAAAGGAAATAACCATTTTGCAATGTAAGGTATAGATGAAAGCATTCCACTCTGTTAATATTTAGTTCAAATTAATAAACTTCTTATTTGTTTCCACTTGAACTGATATATTACAAACCTGAGCATTGTCAAATTTCAACACAGATTTCATGAATGTTGGCATCTCTGAAAGCAGCATATAGTAACTCCAAATGTTTGTACACTTCGTAAGAATTGTTAAGAATTGTTAAGAATTGTTGTCTCGTCAGTTGTAAGATAGTGGCTGTTTTCTAATTTAAGGTTGTCGGTTTGTAGTTTAACTCGGTCAATGGCTTGTTGGTTATTATTATTAATTTTAACTTTTGAAAGTCCAGATAGGTTTTTAGGTCTAAACATTTTATTAATTTCAGGAAAGAAGTTGTCAGTATTTTTGTAATTATCTATTACATGATATTGAGAATTCTTTTGAAATTTGATAAGTGATGTTATGTATAGCTTGATTAAGAGAGTAAATATTAAATTGGGTTTCTAAAAGATTGGGTTTAGTAGTTCTTTTAATTTTGTTAAGATGAGATATTAATTTGTGATTTTTTATACAAATTTGAACAAAAAAAAAAAAATAATAATCTATAAATAAATAAATAAAAATTTACATTTTTTCCTTTTTTAAACGGTCGGATTGTGTAGAGGGCATCTGAAAACATGAAGAAAAGTTGGTCCCAAGTATAATTTATCGCGATTTCATTAAAAACTGTGAGCTTAAAGCCATAACAAAACTGTTTGTTACTTGAAAACTAATAAATGGACATCAAAATGTAGTATCTCTTCTACGAAGAAAACTTATTGATTATATCCAAGAAGTACTATTGAATTAACGCAAAACCAATATCTAGCAAGAGCGCTTTGAATATATGTTATGCTTCGTCATGTTAATTTTCAGTTAATTCGGTAAACAAGTGAAAATGTTATGGAAAATTGTGTAATAATTTATAACATATTTTTCACATTTTTTACTACTTATATGTCTAATGAAGTTTTCCCATAAAGTAGGGCCCAGGAAGTGTATATGTATTCAAATTTGGAGTATGGCCAAATTACCCATAAAGTTACCTACTAACTATTAAATAAATCAGTTGCGAATCATTAGGGTTATAAACTATTTTATTTTAACTAACATTCTGAACCTAAGCAAAATTTTTTTATTATTCTGATACACAAGCAAAATTTTTTTTATTATTCTGATACACAAGCAAAATTTTTTCATATCATTGACGCTTAAATTAAAAAAAAAAAATAATTAATATATTTTTAATCCAAAATTATGAAATAATTGTATTTAAAAATAATAATTATAAAAAAATGCAAAAAAAACGCCCGAACAGGGACTCGAACCCTGGACCCTCAGATTAAAAGTCTGATGCTCTACCGACTGAGCTATCCGGGCCTGTATCGGAATTTTTTTAATGTACATCTTGAGTCTAGCTATAATTTTTGATGAATTTTATCATGTTTTTATAATAAAATATTTTTTTTTAATCATATAAATAGTAAAAAAGTTATTTGTTTGAATTATATTTTATTTTAAAAAGTTTTATTTAAAATTCTCGAAAATTTATGTAACAATATTTATTGTTACATATGTGAATATTACATTTGAGAAATTGTTAAATTCAAATAAGTAACATTTTTTTACAAATAATAATTTATGTTTCTATGATTAGCTGATGTATGTATGTACTTGATAACTTGATATGAATTTCAAATATCGAATACACATGCGCAAAGGGTTTTTAAGTCGATTCACATTGTAATGAAATTTAAAAAGACTCGTCCAATAGTAGTGCACCATTAGATAAGGACTCGCTACACCGTGTACCGTGTTCCGTGTACCGTGTACCGACCGAAAAAAAAAATCGTTTTCGAACATAAATTAATCTGATTAATCACAGATTAAACCGAACAGACCTTAAGTCTGTCATAGCAACAAACTGTGAAATGTTTAATCTGTGATTTAGTCAGATTCATTATGTTAGACGATTTTTTTTTCGGTCGGTTCACGGTACGCGGTACACGGAACACGGTACATGGTGTAGAGACTCCTTTAGAAAACAAACATGGCAGCTATTCAGTGGTTCAATTTGATTGGCTAAAGAATCCTCTGCGTATAGTTATCAAGCGTGCAAGTGCGCCTTTAACCTTGCCTTCCATTTCTTTTCCGGAGCATCGTGGGCTCTTCCGGTGCTCGTTCAAGAACGGTGCCGTTTTTCGGTGAGTTATTCTTCAAAAATCCGTGTAGATATCAGAAATCTTACAAAAACTGTTGATAGTGATGTTATAAAAGGCAAATTAAATAGTTTGTCTGAACTTTTTTTATTATATTTTTTACTTTGTTAAAATATTGAATGGAAGTATAACCTCTTTGTTGACAGTCGTCGATCTGATTGTGTTTCATTTTTTACTAGTGTTTTTAGCAGTGTCATTCTTATTAACTGTTTTGAGTGCTTATTAGTTATTATTTTAGAAGTGTTTATTTTATTATTTTTCTTGTTTTAAATTTTCATATTTGTTAGTAAGGTTATGTTGTTTTCGCATGTCGCAAAACAAAGATCTAATAACCTAAATGTTATTGATATGGTTTTAAACGTAATGCTGTTAGTAATATAAATAACTTCTTTTTCAGAACTATCGAGATGAAGTTCAATAGTTTGGTAACTTCCTCGAGGAGGAAAAACAGAAAGAGGCATTTCACGGCTCCATCCCACATTCGAAGGCGGCTCATGTCTGCACCTCTCTCAAAAGAGCTCAGACAAAAATACAATGTCCGTTCTATGCCCATCCGTAAGGATGATGAAGTACAGGTAATAATATTTTCTAAATCTATTAATAATAATCATTGATCTTTAACATTAAGTAACATTCTTGTATATAATTGATCAGTATTTCTATTAACACTTGTCAATCATAAGTGCCCTTATTAATTGTTAAAAAAAGTTATTTAATGCAAAATTTTATATTTTTCCCTAAGAGTTCACAATTTAGTCCTGATTTAAATATATTCATACATAAAGTAATTTTAATAAACAGATTACTTTTTTGTCTTATTTACATGTATGATAAATGTTTTATTGTGCTAGTTAATTTACAAAGATTTTATAAAAGGATGATCTAAACCATTCACATAGGTTGTGGCACAGGATTTTCATGATTACAGTTCTTAGGGTTCTCCTATTGATTGTAGTCAGAATTATTCCAGTACACATCAAATGCAGAAAAGATGGCACTGATTTAAATAGATAAAATATATGATTATCCAATTCATAATATTTTTGAATTTAATCTATGATAATATTTTTTAAGGTTGTAAGAGGCCATTACAAAGGACAGCAAGTTGGCAAAGTTATCCAAGTTTACAGGAAAAAGTTCGTCATTTACATTGAAAGGATCCAGAGGGAAAAGATGAATGGTGCCAGTGTTTACATTGGTATTGACCCCTCAAAGGTATTTTTCTTTTCAAACTATTTTTATAATAATTTAAATATCCAAAGATGATGATTTAAACCATTCACAGAGGTTTAAACATGTAGTATAATAGAGTAAGTCACTTACAAGGTTCTCTTGTTAGTTGACAAACCTTTTATACTTAGTTCAAACACTGCAGAGAAATTGGCACTGATTAAAACTGCTTTATAAAAATTACATATAACAATATTTAATAGAAAAATTGTAAGAATTTTTTTATTTATTTTTCAGACTGTCATTGTAAAACTGAAAATGGACAAAGATCGTAAGAAGATCATTGACCGAAGAAGCAAAGGACGCCTTGCTGCTCTTGGTAAAGATAAGGGCAAATACACAGAAGACAGTGCCGCCGCAATGGAAACGTCTTAAATTCCATCTCTGTATTATTTTCAAATAAAGTTTCGAATGTATGTTCGAAATTTTTTGTTTTTATTTTTTTGAAATAATATTAAAAACGCCAATATTATTTTTCAAAACTTTTTGTTTTTATTTTTTTGAAATAATATTAAAAACGCCAATATTATTTTTCAAAACTTTTTATTTATTTGCTTAACATAAGACAAAATTGCTTTTAAAATCTACAAAGCTTAAAAAATTAAAGGACGCTGTATAAATTGACAATATTAACTGTTTTAAGAAAAACAGCTATTTACTATATATATTTTGCATTCATTATTACAATCACAGTATTACCTTTTTATTTGAGTAGATTATTTTAATGTGATGTTAACATATTCACAGTTACAAAAAACAATTTTTGACCTTACATGATTCTCAACAAGTCATCATACGTTTTATGCGTAACTTTATGTAAAAAAAAAAAAAGTGTTATAACAGTTCATTTCTTAAAAAAAGAATATTTTACAAGGTTCATTTATTTTGGTGCATGCATTTACAAAAATTGAAATACAAATTTATTAGACAGCTATATGTTATTAGCTGATTATTTTATACACCATTTAGCATTTGAGAATACTGATTTAGTCGTTGATTATATTCACTTTATATCATCTAAAAGTATTCTATCTAATTGTTCTTAATTTACTCCCAGAACCAAGTTTTATATATTTAAAAATTTACATACACTAACAGCTTACTTCAACTAAAATATTCATTCATAAACTTCACTCTTGTGTGAATAAAATATTTAAAAAAGTATAGTAAAAGATTTCACATGTTAAGATTTAAAATAATTAAAAATGTTTTAAGTCTTTAATTTAATACTAAAATTTTATAATTTTTAAAACTAATAGACAATTTCAGTAAATAAATATTTCAAAGAAATAATGACTTTAAAATGAATTGGTGCAAAATTTACATATCAACAAAATTAAAATTTTGCAATTCATTTTGGGTTGTTTAGTTATTTCGTGCAATTGCAAGAATACGAAGAATGTATAAGAAAAGATTAATGATATCTAAGTAAATATTGATTGTTGCTAAGATGTACTCTTCTGGAGATAAAGTTTTCATTAGGAGATGTGTATCAAAAATAATGAACAATGAGAAAATCATTGCACCTCCAACACATAGTAAAATTTCCATTATTGGGCTTTGAATGAAAATTTGCATTAGTCCTCCAATCAGTAGTACACATAATCCAGAAAATAATCTGAAAAATTGCAATGATATTTAGATAAATTACTTTAGGATTATAATTTAATTAAATTAAATAACAAAACTAGGGCCCCTTCTGCTTGCTGTCGCGTGCCGACCCCCGCGGTCTATATAAAAACTTCATTTTAATACTAATATATTATATTATAACGAAAACTGTAACGAATTCATGAAAAATTATTTATTTTCTATAATGACCAAAAATTGATTAAGCGTTTTTAATCGTTCTTTTAGGTTTAATTTATTAGAAATGGTTTGACGCAAAAATGTTTCATCACGAAAGAGTTTTGTTTGTTGAGATCTACTTACAACGTTCGTATGCAATATTTGTGTGTAAAATCAAATTCTATTAAATGATAAGCGAAAATCGACTATTTAAGGTGTATTTATATGCGTTAAAAAATCGTTTATAAGATTAGTTCGTCAGTAACTGATTGTACATGGAAATGTTAAATGGAAAAGTTTTTTTTAATATTATCTATAACTTTTGCATTTAACATTTTCGTGTAAAATCACATCCTGTCAAGTAACAAGGAAAAATCAACTATTTTGTTGATTATATCACTATTGCATTTACAAATATTGTTCGCAGAAAAAAAACGTTCAATGTAAAAAAGACGTGTTTAATTAGTTTTATCAGAAGCAGGTGTGAGATTAATACTAAAAATGAATTTTCGGTGCATTACGTTTAATCAATTTTTTCAAAACTTTATGTAGCTTGCATTTCTATATTTTGGAACGGATCTTTCCCAAAATAGGACCCACCTACGTATGACACAATGAAGATGTAATAATTTGTTAATATGATAATGTGTACACAAGGTTCTGTACAGACATACATACATCCTGGGGAACATTTAAAATGATTTTAGGTGTAAAACCGTTTTTATACAACAAATTATTGATTTTTGAGATGTTACAATTTTTGCTCTAGTGAAAATATAAGGCTCTCCCGAGAAGTGATTGTGCCTAAATATATATAAATGAAAAATCAATTACTTCTGTTACATATTTACATGGAACTGTAATTAAAACAATGCATTTATGTTAGTTGTTAATTTTGAGTGACTGTAGAGTGACTTCACCAGTAAATGAACGTTTAAGTTCAGTGAATGAACGGGTCACGTGATATTTTTAATCGCTTAAATAAAATACTTTTATGGTATTGAATCGTCAAAAAATATAATTTTTCAAAGTCTGAAATTGAAGGAAGGTGCTTCACGAGGCCAGAAACCTTAAAAATATATTATATTAACGATTTTATGGCTGGTGTCTCTTCCACCACTGGTAATGTCAGAAGTCATCACATTATGATTTATATGATTAAAGAGGTCCATATTCTGTAGGAAATTTTGATCAATATCGATGAGAAATTTGATGACTAATTTTGTAATATTATATTAATTATTAAAGGTTGATTTTTATGTATCTTCAGGTATTTTAAACAAAGTATATTACAATATATTATTCTTACCCAGCACCCATAGCAGAAAAATCTCGTTTTGTTTGGAAAGTGTATGCTGTTAGAGCAATAACCACTGTGAGAGTTATGAATAATGCTTCAAGTACTAGAAACACATCATATAAACTCACAACAATGCCAAGTGTACATGCTTGTACAACCGTCTAAAATTTAAACATATTATGCAGAAAAATATAGAATACATTAAATTGTATGTAAGATGAACACTTACAAAACAGGCTAAGAGAATTAAGTTAGTCGGATGTTCTCTTCTTTTGAAGTGAAGTGCAATAAGAACAAAGAATGTTGTAAAAAATGTAAGCATTATCGGTAAAGGACTGCAACATAAAAAATAAGTTTTAAGAATTTTAAGTAAAATGTTTTTCAATGAATTAATAACTTTCTATATCAAATTATAATATAAAATTATATTTACTTACTTTTCTGTAACGTAGACTTTAATGGGTTTAACTAAACAAAATACTGCAGCAATAACAATAGTTATCAGTAATTGAATACTTAGAAGACCATACACCTTTCGTATAAAAGCTGTAGATAAAAAATATTTCATATATATTGACCTAAGAACTCTTATTACAAAAACAGTAGATTAAAAATTAAAGATATAAATAAAATACCCATCCTGATTTTGATTGCAGCATTATGTACATTATTATGATATTGAAATTCATTTTGGATTCCGCCTGTACGCTGCTCTTTCCCTCCACTTTCAATGTCTTCCTCTGATAAAATCAAAGGATCCGTCATAGCTTGATTCATCATATTACAAGCTGAAAAATGAAAAATTGCTAATAAATTTAACATTAAGTTGTTGATTGAAGTTGCATATTATCTGCACTTTATATTTTAGGATTGCTCGCGTATAAGAAACGCGATAAAGAGCTTTTTTTACATAAAAGTAGTAACAAAAATAACACAATGACATTATCAGGAAAATATCAAAACATTGATACAGATATCTCAAACTAACCTTCAAACGAACATTTATTCACTTTTAATTAATTTTACTTACTTTTAAGTTGTAAATTTTGCTAACAGCTGTTAGCAGTAATTTATGGTAATGTTTAATTGAAGTATTGCTGTAGTTCAATCGATTATAAAGTCACGCAAAACTATAGTGACGTATTTACGATCTTTGGTAAAATATTTCCACTCCCAGTGATTTCTCAGCTGACTGGAGGAATCGACCAATGAAATGCATTGTTTAACTTTTTGACTGCGATTGGCCGATGACTAGTATACGACCTAACTTTTATTTTGATCGCGGAAGTGGAATTTTGGAAAATTATAGTTTTGAAAAATTATAATTGTTAGTGGTTTGGTTATATTTTTAATACTTAATGTAATAAATACGAAAAAATTCATTTGTTTCATACTTTACTTTTAGATGAAGAAAGTACTTATTACACACTCACACTTTCAACGTAAAGATAAAAAAATAAAAAAATAAAAAAATTATCTTTAACGCAATCAAAGTAAAAAATAATAAAACAAAAGGAAATTTACTTATTAATTTAGTAGTAGATTTTGTATTCAAGATTTTTTAAGATTTGTACAAAAGATTTATAAATGTAAATGAGAAATG
>JAPYZP010007625.1:0-17999 GCA_030522985.1 Torymus sinensis
TACCAGGGGCTTATTCCCCAAAATATGCCTTCAAGTTGAATACATTAAAGTTTAAAATCCTGTATCAATATTTTATTTTTTCTCATAAATTTATTTTCACCTGTGACTCTCTGAGACGAGTAACCCGCAGTGTAACAATTATCAATGTAATATTTCACGACTCATTGTCAAGCATCATATATACATGACTAATCAGGTACATCCCGACAGCTCAATTGCTTCAACAAAAAATGACGTTGCCCCCGTGGCACATATATAGGCACGACACATTGAAACGTCAAGGAAGTTTTATACAATCCGCCCGTAATACGCTTAATCACCGTAATCGAAAGAACTTGCAGAGCTGGCAGAGCGAAACCCGAAACCTCCCATCCACCTATAGGCCCCCGCGCAGCGCATGATTTACGCGGCTCCGTTTAGGAAACGCGCGCATCGATTTAAGTATACGCTACCTGCCGCCAAATTATGTTATTCCCGTCCGACGGCGAAACCGATACATCAATCAATCAGGCGCCTCTCGTTGCGCAAATAGCGAGCGCACGCGCGCGAGAGAGAGCCCCGAAAAAGTGCGCTATAATTCACCTGGCCGCTCTCAACCCTCTCTCGATTTTTTTCTTCATAATGGCCGGGGGCAGAGAGAGAAGCCTCTATTAATTACAGCAAACGCGCCGCCGGTGGCATCCCGCTCGAGAAACAATGCGCCGCGCCGCGCGAACAAAAGGAAAATCCGCGCGCGCGCGCGACACCTCGCGCGATGCACACACGTGTGTGCCGTGCAGTAGTAGAGAGCGATCTCGAAATCGCCTCTCTATCGCTGCGGCGGCTCGCGTCACGGCTCAGGTATGTAACCTCACGCGCAGCCACCCCGAAAAGAATTGTGGCTCGCGGGTGGCGAGGCTCGGGGAAAAGTATACGCAGCTCATCTTATAACCATCGCGTGTGTATACACTTAGACGCACCGGTGGCGCAACGGCCTTGCTCGTGATGTTACATATATCGAGCGCGCGCGCGCGCGCGGAGGTGGAGGAGAGGTGGCGAAGGAGAGAAGGATGACGAGGAGGACGCGCGATGATGATGAGCGCTCGCGCGCGTACGTATATAAAACCGGGCCCGCGGCAGATGCTACCTCGCACTCGGCACCATAGTCATCTCCCATAAGGATCTCTCTGCTCTCGGTGTACCTGCACGCGGCGAGCACAGCAGCAGCGGCAGCAGCATCCTTCGTCCCCCACCTGCAGATACATCGAGCCCCCGAAAAAAAAAGCGGCGAGGAGTTGACTCTTTGCCAGAGTGCGCGAATCGTGGACGGAGAAAGAGAGGCGCCCCTGCCGTGCGTGCATATATAACGAGGCGCTGCCGCTGCACACGCCGACAGTGCTTTTTATCCGAGGACCAGGCGACCACGCGCACAACGTCCTTTAACGCTCTCGTGTGCTTCTTGAGAAGATATACGGACACCGGTAACCCGCTCCTGATAATAATGAATGTGAGTATTTTTTTTTCATTCTTATATGAGCGCGTCGCGTTTATAGATCGATGCGTATAAGAATTGAATGGAAAAACATGTTTTTATTTTATTTCGCTTTTGTCCATTTGCCAAGAATCGTCGGTGCACTAAGTGAATTAAGTAGCATAACAGTTTTTTTTTCTTTGAAGTCAACATTTTTAGAAATAAATTATTGGAATCACTAGATTGTTACCCAATTTCTTTACTAATTATATTTTTTGTCTTAAAATACCGCAAACGCTAATATAGATAGATAGGATAATCATTGTAAATTGAAATTCTGAAATAATGAACTTCCTCTCAAACAAGTTAATTAATATATTTTAGATGAGGATATTATTAAATATCCAATATCCTCATAAATGCATTATCGTTCGCATCGCAAGCCTCTACATTTGAATCGGTGCATGCAAAAAGGGACTTTGGCTGTATGGAAATTCCATACACTGAAGGTCCGTTTTGCATGCATTGTTTCATTTAAAATGCGGTCCACTTATTAGCAGCTAATTATAAATACTCTGATAATTAGGTACTTGGCCTTAAGAATAATATCATAAATGCATGTCAATCTCGCGAATGAAATAATTGAAATATCGTCTCATTAGATAAATGAATATTCAATAATATACATCATCACTTATCAACCACATATATAGATATTATATCCCTCAAGCGAAAATTTTCCTCGGACATTAAACATACGCATTAATACCATGCATTAAAAACGTAAAGCGCGAATGTATGCACTGGGGCTCTCGGTAAAAATCGAATCGGTAATTTTCAAGACCAATTCGCTGTTTACTCTACCGTGAGTCGCTCCCGTTCGTGGCGCGCAAATTTCTGCCTTGATGCAGCGACGCGAACCCACCACTCTATAATAATAACGTTGTCAGCGTCAATCGGACTGGGGGGTGGAGGTTCGATAAATTAAAAAAAAAAGAGAGAGAGCACTCGGTGGCGCACCGGGCCGATGCGTGTAGAATCAAATTTCATTATAATCGAGAGTAAATCCAAATTCTGTGAAAACGTTCGCACGCTCGCTCGCCGAAAATGGAGACACGAAAACTAATAGAATAAAATTGAAAAGGAAAACTTTTGTAATTTCGACTGATTACTTTTCCGATTGCTGGTTGAAACGAATATTTGAGAAATGATTACTTTTAAAATCGTTATGGTTTCTTTTAATTTCGATGGCTTTAATAGAATTTCAACTAAATTCATATTTTTGCTAATCATGTTTAGTAATTTAATCATATGGTTTTGGAAGAAGTGAACTCACCTTAAAAGCTATATATATATTGATATACTTACCTTATCCATATATTAATTTGAAAAATATTGATTTTTTTCTATCATTGACTATGTTAAACTATTGTTTAACAACTGTTAAATTACGCCAAAATTAATAAATGCTATCTCACGAGAAACATTTCTGAAATTAAAAAAGTTTGAGAAGGAAATAATTTATAAAATCGTTATAAAAATGAATCAATAAACAGAACCAATAATATTAGAGTATTACTATCCAAACTATTCCATCCATTTTTAAAAAGATTAAATACATTTCACTCATCTTGAACATTAAATTTTCAGATAAAGATACCTCTTGTTATTTTTGAGAAAATAAGCTTTCTATCTGACTAAAGGTATCGTAACATTTTTGATTATTTTTTAAAATTGGAAATAATTTTACTCTGCTGTGATTACACTGTTGATATAAATGCGATACTTTAAAATACAAAATATAACAAATTGATTTTGAAAAATCGGAAAATTGAGATGAAAACAAATCTTGAAACTATAAATTTTAATTACGCGATTCTGGCGTTTTGACCATCTATATGTGTATATAAAAATGATGTATTGTGAACCCACGTGCCACAAAAAATGTTCATAACGCTTCGGGAAAATGGGTGAAGAATATTTCGTTTTCTTGAAACGAATAAATGATATAAATAGAGCCATCACGTTGCATAATAAATTTTTCGTGCCATCGTGCTTCCTTATTATCCAGTGTAAACACAATTCCCGTGAAAGTTCACGCTTGTCGAAAGAACCTCTCTTTACTTCATCACGCATGCAATACAAACAAACTGCTCCGTATAATTAGACTTTCAATTTACTCGACCTATACCATAAAGTTCAGTACATTATAATAAGGTAATATCTATTGGTCGTAAGGTATCACAAAATTAAGATAAATATTTAGGTCGTATAATTCGTCCAAAACACTAATATTCTACAATACTAACAATTAACCAATATGTAAAATGTTTATTTAGAACTTTAAAGAAGATTTCCAATCGATTTCAGAACATTTTAATGTTCATTTTTTTCACATTTTTATATGACTGCACGTCTAATTTCACAGTACTTATGCTATATTGCAGAAAATATTCTCGAAGTTGACATTTTAAAATTAGTATTTGTTTATCTAGCATACATTGGCGATTATACGAACATTCAAAGCCATGACACTGTTGCATCTGTATTTTTTTAAATTTAGTGGCTAATTTTGCGAATTCCCACAAGACTAATGTTAAATTCAAATAGCAATAATTTTAGCACCATTCTCGTTGAGCCACTCAAATTTTTCACAGCGCTTTACATTTATCATATTTAATGACCATCAAATTTTGATCAACTTGTCACTTTTCCCGTCTTACTCCGTCAAAGAACTAATAGTTTCTGAGCTTCCGAAAATTCAAACTTGAATCCATTCATATTTTCTTTTCGGAATCGCGGTATCCAGTACACGTTAACCGTCACCCTTGAAAACTCGAGCACTAACAAAACTCCTTACCACTTTCAATCGAGAAAAAAAAGGCCGCGACCAAGAAAGAAGGCACCCATATATATCCACGATACTCATCCCTGGGCGAAAAATCGCGTCCCCGCTGTATATACATATACAGTTGCGCAACTCTCGGTCTCGCGCGCGCGCGCGTAACGCCGGCGCTCGCTGGATATGCGGTTTCGCGTCCGCGTTCCGCGTCTCGGGCCCGTCTGCATATGCGCGGCTTATGATTGCCGTCCGTATAAATCAGCCGGCGATCGCGCGCGGCGCAGCTTGCGCAAGGGAAGCGCGCGAGTGAATTTTTCGAGGGAGATACGCGCGGAGACCGGGATTCGATGGAGATATGTATATTTCATCGAGAGGAAGAGATCGTCGATTTGACTGCCTACTGGCTGATGTCAAAATAAGAGCGACTCTTGAGTATTTTTGGATAAAAACAAAACAAAAAACAAAAAAAAATTTACGGTAAGGATCGAGCAAAGTAACCGGGAAAGCGACTGTAAGAGCTGTCGTGTTCTGGTGACCCATTGGCGTCATAATCCCAATCGACTCTGTTCTCACTCTATTCGCGATCTCTTTCGCACCGCTTAATCCCACCTCACACATAGGCGCGTGATTTATCGATCTCAGACACCTTGCTCGCGAAAGAAGTTGCGTACGTAACCGGGCAATTGATTAATTAGTCGCGAAGCGCGCTCGCGAATATATTGATAAAGCGTGACCCGCAGCGCAGCTTTTGAATCACGAGGAGCGCTGGACGTCTCCGGTTAATTGTATACGTATCGGCTTTGCGCGCTGCGAGTAACTCGCGATTCGTCCTTTAGATAACACGCGCGTGTGTGTGAGGACGTTACGAGAGTCCGATGGGGATCCGAATTCGATTAAGCAGGTGCTGCTTGAAATCTGTATGTCATATGATTTTGAAATTTAGTGCGGACATCAATCCTTGGAGTATATAAAATTATTTTCATATACCACTCTAACGTCAGAATCACAAATTTGACATGATTTTCTGGCGCTGGTGGTTATAAAATATGCAGTTCCAGACTAGTATATAAATAATTTATTGACATTTCCGCGCCCGTAACGAAAAGTACTAATTTTAGTGTATGAATACTTATGTATATTTAGTAACTTTGAAAATTGTGCGATGGACTATACGGTCGAGATATGTGCTGACGAGGGCAAGGTGTTGAGTAAGCTACCGGAGGACAGCCCGTCGAGCATTGTTTTAATTTTTTTTCGTCTTCTTTTTTGCCCAGCTGTTATATAGTATGCACGGGTGCATCCTTAATTAATCTCTTCGCGCGTCTATTATTCATCGGGCCGAGCTGTAACGTCGTTGAGCAAGAATGCGGCTTTCCCCGGGGAAAGAATTCGGTCACATTTGGGATGTTGCCTCGAGATGCCGCACGATATGCAAGCATATGATAATTTGCGCTGCCGCTTCGGGAGCATATAGCACGGTGAAAATTTAAACGGACCGAAGCTAATTATACGCGGCGTTTTAATATAACAGTTTGATCGAGTAATATATAGATACGATACCCGATTAAAACAATTATTTTGCAGATGTACGAGAATATCACGAGTTTGAGATAATTTATGAGACATATACACATTCTGTGATGATGTTAGAGGAAACTACGACATAATTATATATATATCATATTAGAAAAAAAAAGAAAAACAAAAGACCGGACCGTGACAAACTATATTTGCATCGTGCGCTCTTTCAAAGCAGTTTCACGACTCACTGACATATTTGCAATTGAATATTACATAAAAAAACTACCAAAAATAAGCAAAATGCACAGAATTATTGGGAACATAAAGTATATCAAATGATAATTCACGTTCACCTCGACGGTATTCAGAGAATTTTACTTGAATATCAAGTAAAATCTACACAGGCGTCGATAACATCACCCTTAGGCGCCATTCTCTTTCAGTCTCTGCCATCGCGCAACGTTCAATTAAGCACTTAAGTCCGTCCCGATGTAATCTTTTATCCATTTCAATCAGGCTAATTGAAGGGGATGTTTCGGATCCGCACGCAGTGAAAATTCACGCGTGCATCATCCTTTCATATCCCCGCGCAGCTGATATAAACTCGGAAAGAGATGACGTTAATCTATATAACCATTTTGCATCGGTTTAATCGAGTTATTTAGAAAAAAAAACAAATAAAATTATTTATAAAAAGAAAAAGAAGTAGAATAAACTTTATTTGCAGTGAATATCGCATTATATAATTAAAAATGTAGTTTCCGCTAGATTCTACTTTCCTTTTCCCTTTGTTTTCAAAACAGCGCGCTTCGCAATCTCGTCCACGGATATACGCCGAGGTGTTAATTATTCTCATTAAAAGCAAGCCGAATTCTTTACTTTGCCATCCCACTTTTAATTTTGGCGAAATTCACGCGTTATTCACCAGAGCGACGCTAACGTTTTTGATGCATTATGATTACGATAGAGAGTTCTTACGAAACACGTGTATAATGTGCGTTTATCTTTTATTAACCGTGATGTGGCGCACGGTGAATTGTTGCAGTCAGTACTAAACCCGAACACCGAATAAACAACACCATGTAAATTCAACATTTTTATATACGAATGCACTGATACCATCGACGAAGCACAGAGTAAAACTTTACAGCGTCGATATTTCAGCGCGATTACTCGCGATAATAACACAAGCTCCGAGAATAAAATTTTACGGGAATACACGGATTTTCAATAAGCGCCGGCGCATCATTTCGGCGCCTTCTCCGCGGGAAAATTCGCCAATAAATTCTTAACCATCTTCCCGCGCAACTCTCATCGCCCGAGCAAATAAGCGCGCGCGTGCGAAACTCGTCAAATATTGAAATGCCCCGCTCTCCGAATCGCGCGCCGATTTTCCCGCGATGGTAATAAACGTCGAGACTTCGCTCGCGCGCGCGCGCTCAACACTCGTGATAAATTTTGCGTATTCAATTTCGCGAGAGCACATTTCATTTTGCTCGCCCGCGCTGGCTTTCTTGCAGGCGCGCTCGGGGCTCTAAAACGTTCTTCTGCTCGGCAATCGGACTTCGCGACGCGAGAACCCGATATTGGGATACGTGGATCAGATGCGGGGAAGGAGCTGAAGTGATCGTTATTTTGGAGTGCGGGACGAGACTCTCGTCGCGTGTCTTTGATTAGAAGATTAGCGAGGAAAATCAAGGGAGCTGAATCTGTTTGCGCCTATAATAGAGTTACACTCGAACGAACATATAATATTAACGCTTCATTGTTGCATATGTAATTAATGCAAAGTTCAGCTAATGTAATCAGCGTATACTCTTATAGCTGATGTACGGGTAAATCGGCATTATTTGCTGAAAAGCCGTAGTTTGAAATTCGTATAACTATATAATGCATAGAGGCTTCCGCTGAAATATACATGTGCTTGCATATTCGAATAAACATATATATATATATATATACGCCAGTAAATATTGATCCGATCGCGTGCAAAGCGTATAATAGCTCTTCTAAATATGTGCGCGCGCATGTAATCGTGTTAAGCATTAGCTCCTCTGAAAAAAATAACATCAAATACATTATATAGATATACAAAGCCTCTAATCACAGGTATGTCTTTTAGTATATATACAACCACCGTCACGCGTGATGCGCGGGACTACAACACAGATGAATGCCCCTCTGTCAGTCACAGCGAGAGAGAGAGATTGGCGTTACAGATTTCGTCGTCCACCTACGGCTAGCTACTCTCTCAGTTATACTCGCTTTTTACAATCCGGGCGGCCATGCGGCAACGATAGATCCGCGAGGGGGCGAATTGCAAAATAGCTCTCGCGCGTTTCTGCCTTGCGTCAAAATGCGAAATTGCAGGCCGCACGCGGTGCCCCTAATGAGCGTCGATTTGCGCGCGCGTATATGCGCTCTTCTTCTTCGTCTTGGATGTCGGGCCTTGATGGGTTTTGCATTCGGGACGAGCGGATGACGTATTTATCGTCGACTTTTCGGCTTGGAGCTCGGTTATTTAGCTTTAAAAATAAAATGCCGCAACTGCGCTTGCTCAATAAAAGACTTGCTATCGGAATTCTATATCTTAGGTGGCAGCGACGCACGTTTTTGTTCAACCTGGATCGATAGATTTTTATATATATCATTCATTCTCCGAGGAGTGACGTATCAGGTAGAAAGCTTTTCAAATCCAGCGCGTCTTGTCCACGAATGTATACCTAAAAATAAAGAGATGAAACTTTTACGTAATCCACTTTTATTTCCGAAACTACAATGAGCCTTTGATATATTTGGATTTTATACTCAAATTCAAGGAAATGATGCGCGCAAACTAAACCTGCGCGTTAACAAAATTGAAATAACCCTCTGACAGCTGAATATCAACCTCGTCACACATTCAATAACGTTCTCGGGCCTCCTCATCTTCCAGACGCTCGTGCTGTCGACGATCCTGCTAGCGGCTCTCGCCCTGGCCGAGCCGCCAGTCAATCAGTACCTGCCGCCAGATCAGCTGTACGGTCCGCCGCGGCCCGGCGGCAACGGCAACCGCCCCGGTGGACAATTCGGCGGCGGACCGGGCTCCAATTTCGGCGGCGGCGGCGGCGGCAACGCTGGCTCCAACCAGTACCTGCCGCCCAATCAGCAGTACGGACCGCCCGGCGCCGGTTCCGGCGGATATGACGACGGCGCTAACAACGTGAGTACATATATATATATACGTGCACGTGTGCCGACGCGGCTGCGTTTATTTTCCGCGGGGGTGGGATGCGGTCGCTGCTGGCCGTGATGGGGCAAGTGTGTATAGTTTGACAGACAGATTTGCGGGCAAGTGGAGGTGCGGGCTGTAACGAGGGTGATGAGCTGCCTTTTTTGGCAACGGCGCGTAATGGAAGATAAACATTCGCGCATGGTTTGATTTGATATTGTTGCCCGGGAGAACAAGCCACTGGGTCGCTGCGGACAGTTATTGCGCACGTGTGTTTTCATTCATCTTGTTTTCTTTTTTTATTAAAAATTGAATCGGGAGAGTGCGGAATCTCGTGTATTCCGCGGAGCTTTGGAAAGGAGATAGTAGTAAATTAATTGAAAAAAAGGTTGGAATGCGAAATATTTATAGCTTCTTTTGGTGTATTAAATTTATATTATATATACTTTTAATTAAATGAAGGCTCGAAAGCTTTTTTTCTTTGGCATCACTCTTTTATCGAAATAATACTTTATCTGATTAACGAATTACTTTGTTACGAGTAAAGGCTCGCGTATAATTATTGTAATGGATGAAACATATAGTAAAGTAATAAAATATTGATTCAGATTTACATTTTCGAATCGTACTATTATTGTCTCATTTATGAGGAAATCTACAAATAACATTCAGTTAGAGCGACCACGAACTCAAAAAAAAAAAATTTGTGCTACATTTCTGAGACAAGGTTTTTCTGGTTCTATGAGAATTTTTTTTTCCTAAACATCCAACTGAAACCGGTCTTATGCAAGATAAAGCTCTATTCATGTACTTTACTTTCATTGAAATCGTAATAATTTTACTACCTTAAAAGCTATGTAATATTACACACAAAGCATGATATTACGCTAAATTCGAGCCCCGAGAAACTTTTTTTCCTAAACTACCAATTAAAACCAGACTCGTAAATTTTTTTTTTCACATGCGCATACTAAAAATGGCTGAAAAAGTGGGGGCCGAGATCGGTTTAATTGGTACACTACGTTTTTCGTATATTATATGTCCCATAGAACCAGAAAAACCTTGTCTCAGAAATGTAGTACAAAATTTTTTTTTGAGTTGGTGATCGCTCTATACTGAATGTTATTTGTATATTTCCTCTTATACGAAGTTATAATCTCAACGGAAGAAGAGGTCCGATAACCTCTATCATATATGATATTATCAACATAAATATATTTTCAATTGTCATCCGGTGTTCGTTAACCGAATTCGAACCCCGGATGACTACGATGATTTTAAAAGACTAAAACCTGAATTTAAATAATGCAAAATTCCACGTAGGAATTTGTAATTTGCTCATTTGTCCTCTTAAATTTGTTGGCATCCAACCGAATTTCTTTCGCTGCGCGTAAAATGCTACACGACTCATTTATCTTCTCCAGCTGAAATCCTTAAAAAACCCAAAAGAAAGAAAAATAAAACGAAATATAATGAAAAGAAGAAAAATGTCTCAATCACTCCACAGGCACCCGCAAAATACGAGTTCGAGTACACGGTGAACGACCCGCCCTCCGGCAACGACTTCGGACACAAGGAGTCGCGCGACGGCGACATAACGCGCGGCGTCTACTTCGTCCTACTGCCCGACGGCCGCCGCCAGATGGTCGAGTACGAAGCTGACCAGGACGGATACAGGCCCAAGGTCACCTACATGCAAGTCGGCGGTGGCTCTGATGGCGGCTACCCCGGCGCCGGCGGTCCCGGAGGTTATCCCAGCGGCGGACCCGGCGGATACCCCGGTGGCGGAGCTGGTGGCTATCCCAGTGGCGGCGGCGGTGGCGGCGGCCAGGGAGGTTATCGTTATTAGATTTGAACAAGTTTGGGAATTAACGGCCAGTTCTGGAAGCTTTTCTCGACTATACTCGATATGCGTTTGGTTATTGGTGGAATTCGGAATGTTGGGAATGCCGTGAATTATTGTTGTTTACTCCGATGTGTTCGTCGAGCTATCGATTGATTAATTCATATATATATGGGAAGAATTTTCCTTTTATTCTCTTCGTTAGCTTTGTTGAATTGTAAAGATTTCCCATATACTTATTTATTTATTCGCGTGGCGGAGCACGAGGGAACAAATGTTGTAACAATTTCTTATGAACGCACGCTAATGGTGGTGAATGGCATTTCGCAATAGGTGATTTTTTGTTTTTATAGTTTTCGCGAGGAATCTGTATTATTACGCAACACCGCGATTATTGGACAAAATCCATTATATTGTCAGGCGAGACCACTACTATAAACGCCATCCGATGTTATACGCATTCTCCTCAAATTCCAGGCAAATTTGCCATCATTAGCGACAATTTGACATTCGTCCGCATCGGGCATGGCGAAGAATCGAGGAGGAAACGCTCGACGAAACAGTTCTACCAGTGCAAACGTGATCGATTATACGAGAATAGCTTCGATAATACACATAGTTACCAGCGGAATTTCTAACCAATGATCGATAAATTGTACAAAAAGAGACGACTTTGCTGCGAAATTTGTCGTATGCGCAACCAACGTTTGCCGCAAAGTGCACGCGCGTCTATCATTACTGCACACCGGCTCTCGGGCGCCGCGCATATACCTCATCATCATCGCGGACGCGACGCGCGAGAGGACAAAGTAAGGATATATCGAAATCAACGCGAGAAAGAGAGATATATAATATAACATAAATATACATTCGTAACAAAACGAGTTAATATATATATATACATCTTGTTAAAATACTCATATTTTTTTATATATAAATTTATACGTACCACATATCTATATGTATGATACTCTCTGCCTCCGATTGTAACGCGAGACAGCGCGGCGACACGCGCCGTCTCCGCTCTGTAACATAGCTCATTGTGCTAATATATATATACTCATACATTCATACATATAAAAATAAATACACACACATCGTAATGTGATGATCAAATAACCATATACGTGCGTGTATCCGACTGTATAGCGATACACATATACATACACCATATACTGTAGCATATAGCATGAAGAGGAACAAAAAATGTGAAAAAAAAGACGAAGAAGAAGAGTTCGAGCGGATGGTCCCCCACCGCAAGAGGCCACGGAGGATCGCTTGGCGAGTACACACATATATATAGTTGCATTTATGTACCACGCATCACCTCCGCACGTGTAACACACTCATGTACTTACCCCCCGTGTACTACTCTCATTTTGTATCGTGTTTGTACAATATAATAATTTTAAAGCTGAAAAGGTGCCGCTCAGGCTTGTTTGAATTTATTTCCGTCAGTTGCCCAACGACATCATATATACCTACCCTCTCCTCCTCTCCACTAGTAATGGCTCTTCACTCTCGCACACCTTTCTCTCTCCCTCTCGTATACACACACACACACACAGGCCCAATTTCGCCGCCGCTATACGCGCGCCAAAGACGGACTGGCAATTTCGAGGATCGATCGAGGGGGAGCCATCGGATAGAAGCAATCACTGCACTGTACGTTGCGGCAAGCTCGAGAGTTGCGCAAATTGAAATATACAAATCGCTCGGGCGCCCGCGCGCCACCGCCACCGCGATAAGTATTGGATTATAAGAGCGCGCGTGCATAAACATTGCGCCGATGCTTATCGCCGCGCGGTCTTTGTAATGCGGGATCTCGGAGAGAAAGAGAGAGAGAGAGAGAGGGGAAAACTTATTGGGACGAGGACGATTTTCGTGGATGAAGCTGGCAGGCGATAGTTTTGGGAGAGATATGGCTGATGGGAAAGCGCGCGATCGCCTGGGAATGCGAGGGGGCTGACTGATGGAGCGCTCATGAGGCGCGCATATATAGTTGTATAACATCGGATTTCGTGTGCATTTCCTCGGTGCAGTAATTTATGCCTGTATTACAGAGCTATCGAGGGCTACTGATTACTGCATTTAACAGCCATTATCGAATTACTCACTACAGTTAATTTCATTGCAGGATAATTGATCAATATTGTTTTGGAAAAGTTAAGGTGATAATGCGCATAGCTTATTGTTATACTTGTAGTACGATTTTTACATCCAACCGTCTCAGTTGGCTATGCTGCTTTGGAATTTTCAAATTAAATTGTAATGTAAAAGATATTATTTCTAGTTTTCAAATTTGAGCCTAAATAAAATTGTCCGCTGTCTAAAGTTGAATTACTGAAAATTACTCCAGCTATTGAATTAGTGGAAAAAAAACTACCAATTGATTAGTGAGTATTCACTATTTCATTAGTAGTTTTTAAAAAAATAATTCAAAAGGTGGAGCAATTATCACTGACTGAACTTTAGAGAGTACAAACCTCAGTAATTTGCGTTAAAATTATTGTAGCATGAAGTTGCTCAAAATCATCAAACATTCTCATAATGAATGTTTTACTAAACGTTTTTGTAATTTTTCCTAGTAAACAGTAAGGGTCACTGACCGCGTTTATATAGTTTCAATCTAAAATTACAAGACATTTCGCAATTTTTCTAAAACTTTTTCTCTGCGTATAATTGACATTAAAACAATTATTAAAATTTTAAATAATCATGATCGACTATATTGCTGTCAGTTACGTTGTTATATTCCTTGATTGATTTTATGATTATTTTACGAGGAAAATTCATTTATTAATTACTGAATGTTATGCGAACTCGGTGAAAAAGTTGTTGGCTTTCATAACAGCTTCATATTTTCTTCCCGTTACTCTCAATATATCCTAAATTTTATAAAATAACGTTCATTAATTTAATCATAATTACTCTGTTATTATACGATATTCCATTTATTGTAAAAAAAAACCGGTTTCGTTTGCCATGATTGAGATTTCACATTCCCACTACATAAACACTGCTGCATTATAATAGCTTCGCCAATGAAAAAAAGATTCTCCCAGTGTTAAAATAAATTCGATTGCGCAAGCAATTAATTAAACCAATATATACTAAGGATTCATCACTCGACAATGTAGCTCCTATATTCCACCGTGAATATTTAGCTCGATTTCAATCAAACACATTCTCACTATGCGAGTGCGTGGCGCCGCTTTCTCAGAGATTTCAAAAATCCAGCTCATTAGAATAATCATTGCCGCGGCAAGCGGCTTTATCTCCGGCTCGTCACGAGCGAATTACCATGCTACAGCAGAAAGGCAGTCTTCCACGGAAATCAGCTGTCAAGGAGGCCGCGGAAAATCACAATTGCTAATTATCCTTTCTGTATACGCCTTACCTCCGCCGCCGCATAATCACCGAAAATCCCGCGGAAAAACGCGCCCACGCCTATATAGATACATAGACATAGAGCAGACGTGCCTTATACACTACACACACACACACAGGCGCGGTTTCGAAACGATGAACATCTCATTCTCGCGCACGCGTAACGAAGTAGCGAGACGAAACGGCTGCTCCGCTCGCATATAATACGCGCGGAGAGCGACGTGCATCCGTTGCCGGCGCCGCGCAGCTCTTCTTCATCTCGGAAAATGTGAAAGTAATGGTGTACATACGCACACCTAAACTCGCGCGGAACACGTGTATATGCATATACGCGCGCATAGGGCACAACATCCTCCGTCTCGCTCTCGCTCTTCGGTGTACCTACACGTGTACGTGTCGGCTGCATATATACTGCAGCAGATATACACGTGTGTATATGTGGCAAGAAATGCTCTCTCGCCCTGAAAATGAATCCACCTATGATCTAACCGCGCGCGCGCGGTTCACCGAAAAATCGGAGGAGCGACGAAATGTCGCGTGCGCGCAGCTTACAGTCTGCGGTCGTGCCCGACTTACGTAGTCGCGCCAATGAAGCGGGGGCGTAATTATCTTTTTCGTATATTTCGAAGAAGGAGAAACACGAATTTCAGCGAAAACACTCATTTATATTCGAGTCGTAGAAAATCGATGATCGCATCTCTTCTTATTTTTTTCAAATAATTTCATAATGAAGTATATTATAATACGGAATCAATTAGTTTGAAATTAATGTCTTATTTAAACGCACTGATTTCCGCATAATTCAACATTAATTTAATAGAATTTGATATTTAAAAGGTACGCTAAGGTTAATCTTAGCAAGGTTCTTTTTCTCCGTTCTGTCGATACCAAGATAGAATCGGATCATCTGATATTAATGACGCAAGAAAATTTAATAGTTCAGAGAGTGCCGCATCGGTAGCCAAAGTATTACAAAATCCTATCGAGTATTGTTTGTCGTTTTTCTAGCATTCTTAAAACAAATATCGATCGTCGAATCCGTCAATCAAAAAGAGATTCTAAAGATTCGACTGGATTTTCACAATACAGCAACTAATCAAAAAACTTAAAATTAATGATGCATTTTCTTCTCATTGTTACGCAATAACGTGGATTTTATTTTCTTCCACGATTGACATTATTACTATCTTCATTACAAAAAATAAAGTGACAATTAAATCTTAATCAAACTGATATAATCCCTCTTTAAAACTTTCACCTAGTTTTAACTTCTGCAATTACATTCCATTACAAAGAGCTGCGATTGTCTTTTGTTTCTTCAACTGTATCTCGGATCGCCCCTCTTACAGCATTGACTTAATTCAATTCTAATTCGAAGCTATAGCTATTTGTATTCTGACGATTATTCCAAGATCAGCTCATAATCGCCACGTAATAGTTCAATAGAATGAATTTTTCATAGGTACAAATTGACATTCCTTTCGGCGATCAATATTCTTAAGGTCGATATCAAATGAGCCTCCAATCGCGAATTATACAATGAAATTGCAAAATCGACGCGTCCTCAAATAAAACAAACATGCTAATCAGCTCTATCGCCAAAAGGGGGCCACGCCGAATTGTATTTTAATGCAAATGCTCGACTGCATAGATGTATACGCATATTAACATAGACATTTCGAGGAACCTTTTACGTTTTTGCTTTGCTAGCCGCTCAACTTCCCGGTGGCGTGGGAGGATTGCGAGAGATTTAGCTCTGTTACTTTGCCATTTCCGCGACTGTCTCTTACGTAACTACGCGAGTAGGATTGTGGAAAATTGTAATTTCACGCTCGCGGTATAGTCGACATCTGGATTTGGACTGCTGGACTTTTGACAAATTAATCCTTCCATTTATTATTTTTTCAGCTTTACCTTTCAAAACTTAATACTAAAAATATAATTATGTAAAAATGTAAACGATTTATGTGTAATGTTATAAATAAAATATATTTTCTACAAAAATGTAAAATATTTGATAAGTACACAGACAGAATCGGTATAGATATAATTAATACTTGTATCTTCGGCACGCACGCAAAAAATATAATATCTATAAAAAATAAAGTCTGTTTATATGTTACATCTTTCAAGCGCTGTGATAAACTTTTCAACATGCGATCGTTATAAAAGTACAGTTAACATATTAAGAAACGAGTATGTAAACTGTGAAGAGATGTTATATCACCCTGCCATCTGAATAAATCATGAAAATTCTATATAACTACGCGCGTACAAGGTAAGTTGTTTTACATTTATTACTAAAAATCGTTTAAATTATTACGCGGTGCGGCGGGAGCTTTTCGACAAATTTTAAAATCGACGTGGGGTATTTTATCTTATGGAAACACCTAGCCAGTCGACTTTAATATAGTTTTAATGATTTTACTCGAGCACTTGATGATCTGTCATCGCACCTAAAAATGGCGGACACGACTCTCGACATTCTCTCGTTTATTCAGTTTAACAATTACAAGAATTGTCCTAAGAATAAATCTATAATTTAACCGAAAAAATAATTAAAACTTTTTATTATTATCGGATCCACAAGCGACTTCGAAATATAATACTTTGGGGCGCGCAAAATGATTCCCTTTTTTTCGGTTGTTTGATTAATATCAAATTGCCGAGTTTTCCAACTCAATCATCGGAAATTAATAACGAATGTTATTCCTTGCTATATCGTATTATTTATACTCTTTTTTTCCATTTTTTTTTTTTTTTTTTTTTTTTTTTTTTGTAGACCGCCCAACGTTAATCATTCGTCGCAAGCTCCTCGTCGCCGCAGCGCCGGTCTCCTACGTCTTCAGCATCGTTCGCTCTCACCTCCTCGCGACTAGTATGGCCCGTCCAGGCTGTTGGCGTTGGCTCCGTACCCGGCGTAGCCGAGGTCACCGCCTGCGGTCTTGGACAGCACTGTGGCGGCCTCCTCGTAGGTGATGCGCGGCCTGAAGCCGTCCTCGTTCGCCTCGTAGTGGACGATCTGCTTGCGGCCGTCGGGCAGGAGGACGCTGTAGAAGCCCTGGGTCTGGGCGCCCTCGCGCGTCTCCTTGTGCGAGTAATCGTTGCCAAACTCGTCGCTCACCCGGTACTCAAAGTCGTACTTGGCCGGCTCCTGCAGGTGGTTAAGTATATGCGATTGGATTTTATTTCGTTGGCTTTGTTCATTATGTCATTTGTAAGTCAGCTGCGCGCTGACTTGATTAAATATACCGGCGTACAATATACGAGTCGATTGTTATCGAATAAAATATAACGCGAACAATGCTACTTGCGTCTCGATTGATAAATCATTCGCATATACGCGGAAAAAGAAAATTACCATTTCAATGCAATAAAGGATCAATTTGTCGATAATTAAATTTGTCCATAATTATAACGACTTTTGCAAGGACTTTGAAAAGAACCCGCGCACGAATGCACAATGCGGTAGTCATTGATCAGCATTCATTACTTTTTATTTCTATTAAAATTTTATGCTACTGTACTTCATTAACTGAAACTGATATAATTATACCATTCCTACACTTTTATTTGTAGAATTCTCAAAAATTATGACGGAATTGTGAAGCCAAAATAAAACCTTTGGTTTTGCATAAGAAAAAAAGTCTTAAAATTTAATCCGATATCTCCCTCTAATATTTGTATTGTATAGGAATATAACCTAAAATAAATACAATCCCAGTTTCGCTAAAAGATCTTG
>JAPYZP010007627.1:0-11878 GCA_030522985.1 Torymus sinensis
TTCTGACTCAGGGACCTCAAAAACATCGAAATTTATCAAAATCTTTCATTCGAAAATTTTCACCGTTACAAAGCTTTCTCTTTGAGAAAGCAAAAACCACTGCCAATTCATTGGCACTTAGCTTCCTCAAACTTTATTTATTGATGCCTTCTAAAAGTGATAAATGACAACGAATAATCGGTATTTCGTGTAAGTTCATCTATGCAACTTCTTTAGGGCAATATAACTCGCGAATTAATAACCACAAATAAAAAGTGCATTTATTTTAACTAGTTACGTATCGGTAGAACCTCCATAAATCGAACTGCGTGCATAACGAAAACATACAAATACATTGATGAAATAACGACAAATCAATAACTGAATAAAATTTAGTCTTTAATATAATGGTCCATAATAAAATAAAGTTTACTTATCTCCCTTCTAATGAAATAAATAATTAATTAGTTTCAAAAATAAATATCAGTTGAATTTTATAAAAGGAAAATGTAGAATTTATAATTAAAAAAATTAAAAAACTCTGATACGTTATAGTTCTTTATTAAACATAAAAATTGAAATATTTTCTAAAATAATTTTTTTCTAAATAAAAAATGAAGATAATCTCTTGAAATTTTAACCACATATATTCTTTAATTAGTGTAATAATTGGTTAAAATTTCAAGCCGGTAAATGAAATATTTTTGAGAAATTAATTGATGAAATATAAAAAAGTTTTCCTTAATAACAAATGACAGAGTGAAGATATTTTAAATTAAAAAGAAGAAAATATAGGTAATTTAAATATCTTTCAAGAAAAGTTTATTATATTATGTAATAATGGTTGTAAGATATGAAAAAATCGAAACAACTAAAAATTCAAAATCGTTCTTTGGAAAATAATTTTTTTCTAAAAAAGAAATGAAGATAATCCCTTGAAATTTTAGCCGCATATAGTCTTTAATGAGCGTAATAAGTGGTTAAAATTTCAAGTCGATAAATATAATATTTTTTGAGATATTAATTTATGAAATCTGAAAACCTTTTTTCCTTAATAACAAATGACAGAGTGAAGGTAATTTAAACTTTAAAAAAGAAAAATATCGGTAATTTAAATACCTTTCAATAAAGTTTATTATAATTATATAATAATGACTGTAACATATAAAAAAATAAAAAAAACGTAAATTTCAAAATCGTTTTTAGGTTATAAATTCAAATCGATTGGGGTACTTTTATTTCCACGCAGGACGAAGAGAATAAGCTTTAACAGACGAAAATCGGTTGATTTGTTTCGGAGATATGTTTAAGAATTTAAGAGTACACCCAGCCACCCACAAACACACACACACACACACACACACACACACACACACACACACACACACACACACACACACACACACACACACACACACACACACACACACATATATATATACACCCACGAAAACAAAAATCATCAAAATCAACTAATATACAAATATATCGCATTAAAACATCTTTTTGAACATTTTTTTTTTCGAAAATTTTTTTCACCGATACAAAGCTTCCTCTTTGAGGAAGCAATAAAAAATAATTATTTATAACAACTCTACATCTTGACGAAATTTGAAACTGATGAAACCGATTTACCCCAATTGACCAATGGTGTAAGAAAAACGAAAAAGAAAGAGCGCTGACCAGTTAAAATCATTTGAGTAGATCATGAGATATCAGCATATTGGGACACACACACACACACACACACACACACACACACATACACACACACACACACACACACACACACACACACACACACACACACACACACACACACACACAAATAGTGTATTTCGATTCCAAATATATGCTAAACAATATTTCTAATGTATTTTCTCGAAAACTTTATTTTGCTATCACAAAGCTTCGTCTAGGAGGAAGTAATTCTTTATTCCGTTTCGTATGAGGAAGTACATAAAGATAAATCGTCTAGAAAGATATACTGTAGATATAGAAAAAGTTACTATTTTGAATAGCAGTGTTTAGATTTACTAGTAGTGAGATAGTCAATTTAACGAAAAATATATGAAGAATCTAACGATTATTCTAAAGTTGGTCTTAATTCTTTATAAATGTAAATTTTCTCATGCGATCTTTCGCTGTATATACAAAAATTGAAAACTCTAAATGTAATGAAATAAAAAAAAAAGGAAGTCACGGTCTTGGCGCTGGCCAGAGAAGTCGCGGCAGCCCGCTGTCTCCTTCAAGTCCCTGAGGCTTGTTGCGCTGTCGTCGCTGATTGGCTCTTTTAGATTGGCAGTTACTTTCATTGTCTAGTTTTAGTTCGCCTCTCAGCTTCCGATGGTCCCTTTTTTCTCTTTCAGCCTCGTGCTTTCTTGCTTCTTTTACTTCTTTGCTTCTTACGTCCTTTAAGGACCACTAAAGTTCACCTAATTTCATAATGTTATGCAAAGAAATCCTACACAGTTCTTCAAACATTATAACTTAATAATGTTAGATTTCAATTCATACAAGACCATATTTTAACCAGAAAAAATAATACAGACAAAAGTATACTGCGAAATAGAAAAATTTTAAGTAATTAAAAACTTTCATTTCATGCTGCGCGGTCATGCTTAAAGTCGAGTCGATCAAGGGACGGTGATATTGTCGAAACGAGCGCGAGTTGAGAAGCCAACGATGCAGGACGACGGCATGGTGCGCCGTTGTGCTGCGACGGATGCCCGAGACAGAAGTTTTCTAAAAAGATTTCTGAGGCGCAAGCTACGGTTTTTTCTCCCGGCAAAGCTAAAATTCTGCTTACTTGCACAAAAAATAGTAGGAAAGGTGAATAAGCCAAAAGTTTGTCTATAGTCGTCGCTTTTAAATTATTCTTTCTTATTCATTTGCACCCGCAAATATGTGGGCGATTTGTTGACCAGGCGCGAAGAACTTATTTAAGATATTCAGATGCATTACTTGAAAAATATCTGCGCTATAAAAATTCGGCGCGATAAGGAATATATAATTTGATTTTCGTTAATTTCTCCGTTCTCGAATATTAAAGCAATCTTTTGGCAAACCCCCAATCTCTTCGAAAAGTTGTATGAGTCTGTTACCGTATTGTTTGTACGTAAGTATACTTCTGAAAAGTGCACCGAACTAAAACGCGCGAGACTTTTTTCCACTAATGATTCTTTATTTTGATATGGTACGTCTTTAGAGAAACCTTTAACTCGAGTATATTGAAGAATTTTTTAATCTTTTGTAAATAATCATTCAAATTAAACCAATTACATTTTTCCCGTTTTCAAGGATTTCAGATATGTTTGTAAGTTTTTAACAATATGTAATGATTTACTTAAATACAGATGCATAAGAAATCCTTTTCTAGAAAAGGTTGCACGTTCAATTTAAAAATCGAGATAAATTTATTTTAAAAGACATTTTACAAAAAATGATTCATACAATATATATAATAATGTAGCATTGAGAAATTCTGTAATAAATAATGGAATAATGAATATATTGAAGCGAATCCCCGAAAAGTTCATTTATTCTTTTTAATATTATTTTGCTTTCTGTGCACGGCTAAAACTGCAGAATCTTACCTAGTTACCTAACTTTCCACACCCCTTCCCGATAACCGCAGACTCTGCGTTCCTACGAAAGAAGCGTTCGCGCGGCACAGTTAATGCCACCTCGGCCCCGTTTGATTTTCCACGCTTCCAAAATACTTTGCATACATCGCTCGTTCGCTCGCGCCCGCACCTAATGCACAGTCTCTCCTTCCCCCGCCCCTTTCTCTCTCTCTCTCTCTCTCTCTCTCTCTCAGATGCAAATTCACCGTCGCTCGAGCGTGCCCACCCACCCACACATCCACACACA
Organism: Torymus sinensis; assembly: GCA_030522985.1. NCBI lineage: Eukaryota > Metazoa > Arthropoda > Insecta > Hymenoptera > Torymidae > Torymus > Torymus sinensis. Next base: position 3,853 of record JAPYZP010007627.1, read on the forward strand.
CGCGCGCACACACACACTCAGAGCTCATACTCAATTCTCGAGTACCCGTATACACAGACACACTCGCGGAATTACGTTTTCTCCTACCCCTAGCGTAAAGTGGGTACTGCAGGAAGCGCCCGCGTGATTTATAGATGTGATTTTGGCCGAGTAAGGACGATCGGGAGACGTAAGGGGGCCTGGATAGAGAGAGAGAGAGAGAGAGAGAGAGAGAGAGAGAGAGAGAGAGAGAGAGAGAGAGAGAGAGAGAGAGAGAGAGAGAGAGAGAGAGAGACAGAGAGAGAAAGATAGGAGTTATGTCAACAATTATCGTGCGCATCGGGTGCGCTGGTGATTTTTTTTGCTCTAGTTCTTGGCGGGGTGGGCAGCGTTATATCCGAAGCGCAACCGAGCGTATTGTTTGGTACCGTCGCGAGTAATGACGGACGATCGTAGATATGGATGGCGGTTGCGGCCTCCGCCAGTGACTGGCTCGAGCTTGCAGCTGGGTTTCGAGAGGGCAGGATGATTACGGGATTATTCACTGGGCTCGGCAAATTTTTCGACAAAGTTAACTATCTTGAAGCGAAGTTCACGTTCTAATTTCAAGTGGTCATTATACATTTCAGAAGATACGCTAGAAGTTAGTCATAGTTTTTGATCTGGTATATTCTAAAATGGTGCTGCAATATAATCTTTTGAAAGAAATACTTCATTACTTTACTTATTCACCTTTCCTTTACATTTTTTTCATGTCGATTATTTATATTATTTTATGTATTATTTGTAGTTGGAATCTGTATTGTAGCAAATACTGCTTGGAATCCCAAAACTACCGATTCTTCAAGTGCTGGAATGATAAGCATCAAGTATACATTATGTCAAACCTTCATATTATTGATGTGTTTTTAAATTTGAATGATGATAACATTTAAATAAGATTAAAATTGAAGGTGCCCCCAATATTCGCTAGCATGAACCATCGATTGACCCGCTCAGTGCTCTGCAACCTCCCATATAGGTGATATCTCCATAAGTTGAGAGTTAAAACCGGTGCTTATCCACACAGAAATGCCTCGCAACGTGGTCGTTTAACGGTTTGAGTGACTGACCACTACGCACGCGGTAGTGTTTCTCGAGCGATCCGTAGAAGTCGAGATCTCTCCTCCTGAAACTTTTTTATCGCGCGATCGTGTCTGCAGCCAATTCGCTACTTGTACGCAAAACGTGAGTATATATATCAACTCGCACCTCTATACTTTATATCATCTAATTAATTCATATAGTATACGCTGTATTTTGCTTCCTCCTAGAGGAAGCTTTGTGATAGTAAAAAAAAAGTTTTTGAGAAAATGTGTTAGGAATGTTGTTTAGCAAATTTCGAATCGAAATACACTAATTTTAGTGTGTATGTGTGTGTGTGTGTGTCTGTATACGCTCATATCTCGTGATCTACTCGACCGATTTTAACCAGAGAGGGATCATTTTGTTAGATTTTGCTTCCACAGTTGGGGTCAATATTCTATATTTTAAAATTCAATTCTTTTTTTTTATAGCGATTTTGGAATTTTCAAAATCTTTTTTTTTATTTTTCAATCGAATGTTCTTTTCGATTTATTATCCTTCCCCTGTAATCGTTTTCCAATCTATTTTTTTACATATCAATTTGTATTCATTCAACAAAAAAAAGAAACGAATGTTTCCCTTGTTGGAAAGCTTTCGACGCTACACAAATATTATTTTGCTGTTACTACATACTACACATATAGTTGAGTGAAAAAAGATGACAATCGATGGCAAAAATGAAATAGTTAATTTTCTTACTCTCTAAGCATACAAATGGGTAAAATCTTTCATGCGCGCATATATAGCCAAAGGGTAAAGTTTTGGATGGCAGTAAAAGACCAAAAACTAAAAATTGCCCATTCCATTACGTCGGACCTTTTTTGTAAGCAAACAAGCCACCCCGATACGCAAGATTCAAGATTTTTTACGAGAGCGAGCGGTGTGAGCGGACCAGTGCCGCATCGCCCCGTTATTTTATTGCCCAGCTAGTGCGCGCGTTTTGCCCAGCGCGCAGTAGCACCACCACTAAGATATCGCCCACGAGCAGTGTGGAGTGGCCCCTCGGATACGCACACACGCACACGTATATATACGCAGTCGAGTGCATTCGCCCCCGGTGATCTCGCGGAGATCTATATGTATATATGCGCTGCGGGGCTCAGGCTATGAGCCAAAGTGTGACATGCACGCGCGCCCGCCTGGATACACGTACCTACGGGGCCAACTGTAAATCAACAAAGACTGACGACCGAGCACCAAACGACGAGTGGTTCTAATCAACGTTGTACTCTCTTATGTACGCCAGTATACGGTCGACGAAACGTACAAATGGCCCCGGCTCAGATAATTACTTGCGGCAAAGGAAAAACTTTTTTTTGACACTCCGTGCGCAAAGCTTGATTGTGCTCGAATGTGCGAATATATGTGGTGCGCCGGTGTCATTAATCCCAATTGTCGTTTATATACCTTTTTCTCATTTAATATACATGGGTCAGATTACATCAATGTCAATATTTGATACTACCTAATTAATATCTGTTGGAAACTTGACGTCAAAAATTTAATTTCTTATTAATTCGTTGTAATATTTATTATTCGTATCAATTTTATATTATTAGATTCATACTCGAAGCATTTCATGCTTCACTGTCCGATTTTCAACTATAGTATTTATATATTTAGGAGTAATTGATTTCTTAGTTTATTTAATTTCTCAAATGACTATACTCAATTATTCAAATAAAGATATTATTTATATTAGCTTTAGCTGTTCTAATACGATATGAGTGTACAATTAATTAATTTACTAGAATTATGATGCAATGCGATGACTGTACTGGCTTCAGTATATATGTAAAAGCAACAAAATCAATTTTCGTTATAAACGTGAGGAATCTTCGTTAATTTCGTTAATTGAATAAATCAAATTCTAATTAATTACTCACAGTATGACTGTTTATTAACTTTGCATTATTGTACTATCAAATTATAATTAGTAATGATTTACGGTACTCGAAATTCGTTTTCCATGAGAGCGTAGTAGGCGCCAAGCGCGCATGGGAAATTTCTGAAATGTTAGACATTTTATTGATGGGTAAAATTACATTTTCGCTTTCCAATGTTCTGAATATAAGAGAATTATAAATGCTACGCCTATTAGAATACGTAATTGAACTTACTGTTTCACAATTTATATGACGTAAATTTCCAATTAGAAACAAAAATTTTCCTTTTCCTTTAGATATAATGGTATATACAAATTTGTTAAGATAACACGAACAAAATAAAGATACACGTACATACTCACACACATACACACACACGCACACACACACACACACACACACTCACACGATTTTGGCTTACCGGCTTACTGCAAGACATCGCAGTCATTCATTTATAGTTTTGCATTATTAAAAATAGTGGATATACATATTTTATATAGATACGATTAATACCCATTATAACACTTAATATTTATGATTGTTGAATTATGTTTCAAATGAAGTCAATTAATATCATTAATTCTTTTGTTTGAATTTGTCGAATGCTCAATAAACATTGAGATTTTATTATCTAAAGAAAATTTCTGTTGCAAAATTTAGATTTATAGCTTGAATGGTTTAAAGAAAAATAAGCTCGTATAAAGGAGATTTTCAGAGAGCTAAAGCTAATCAAAAACTAATCCTTTCACGTCAAAAATTTACGTTAATTTAAATTTTTTAGAAATAAAATATAACCATAATAACAATATAAATGTAATATTTAAAAAAAGATTTACAGTTAAATGACTTTGATGAATATTCTTTTTAACAGTTTATACTGACAAGTTAGTGTTTCTAGTATTATTTACACCTGACGGTTATACACCTTGCTTTACTAGCTACTTCTCTGGTACTGCTTCGTCGTAATCAAGGACGTGCTAAATGAAAAACGCAGTTCCGGCCAATTCATTGGTCAGCTATTCGTACTAAAAATCCTCCCATGTGGACTCGCGTGAGATTTGCGACTATTTTCTCACGTAATTGTCACGTGACATGTGAGAAAATAGGGATAAATCGAGAAAATGGTTCGTAATAAAATAATTTAAAATTAGTTGCAGGTAAAGGCCGTATTAGCTTTTACCGCGATGAAGATTGGTAACATTTATTATGGCTCTGTTGAGAACCTACAACTATCTTTTCGTCTTTTGTTATGGGCCATTTCTTTTTTGACCAGCTATACCTTGCATGAGTCTCGTATGAGAGCTTGTGTCATTTTCACATAAATGATCTCGCGTGTGATTTTAACTTTTGAGCTTGCGTGATTTTTACGTGAGTAAAAATTTTTAGTAGGGCTGCTGACGAACGAAACTTTCCACGAATCAGTGCAGTGTTGCGGCCGGGCAGTCGGGGTTTGCAACTGAACGAACACAAGGGGGGTAGAGGGAAGAAGAGGCGGCTTCTCTGCGATAGTGGATAGTTTAATTATCTCGTCCTCTGTAGCTGTCGACAACGACTGGTACTCTCGATGCCGCTTTGCGAAGAGGAATGAGGGAAGGAGGAAGGGAGAGAGGAAGAGAGAGAGAGAGAGAGAGGTGGGAAAACAGGGCGACCGATTGTCGCCGTAAATTGAATAATTGCCCAAGCTCGGTTACAGGCGAGACTCGAAAATCGTCGGTGAGCGTGGCGAGAAGAGGAGGGGTGAATGAGCACGAGAAGAGCTACTAGTGCGTTGATTAGACGGGTCAGTCAGTGATTTTTGAGTAAGAAATATTGGTTTTGGATGATGATTATGGCGGATCCATTTGTCAGCTTTACTGAAAATTATTTCTTCTAAAAATACGTGGTAGATATTCACTAAATTTTAGCGCAGAAATTTCGCTGATTCTGCTACTGATTTATGTCAGAGTGATGCAATACTTTTAAGTCAACAATTTGAAATTGATTGAATACGATAATTCAGCATATTAATTTAAAGGTTAAGAGAATCTTTAGTTCGACATCCTCAATATATAAAAATAATGCATTCTCCTCAAACTAGGTACGTTATTTCTAATTTTGTTGTTATATAAGAGTCTTCTATAGAAGTTCTACTATAGTTTAGCAAAACCTTTTCAACTATTTAATAAATGATAAAATCTAATATGCAATTTGAATAACCGAAACAACTATACATAATATATGTATATTTTGTTATGTGAGAAATAATTCAACAGTTCAACTTGAATCGAGCTTTTAGTGTCTTTTTTCAGAATTAAAAAATATTGAATCCTTCCAAATTTTTGAATGTTTAGATTTGAGCAATGAAAATACATTCTAAAACCCACAAAATTAGCTGTTTGACGTTGCTCAAGTTTAAACTTTCAAAAATTAGGCAAATGACTCGTTTTCCCTACTTTTATTTTCTTTTTTTGAAATTTTATTTAAGATTTTTCAAGATTACTGTTTCAAGAAGAGACTATTTTCAAGTTTGTTTCCAAAATCAAAGCTAAAAATGTCTAGAACTTTTTTCTAAATCCAAAAACATATCCCAAGGTTTGAGTCCAAATCGTGATCTGGAGGTTTGATCCTCTCCTAGTAAATATTTATTATATCAAAAAAAATATTTTTATATCATTTTTATTTCTTTAGAAAATCGTTTTTAAACACATAAATAACGCCATAAAAAATGAATGCCACTCCATTGGTACTTAGCTGTCTAAAACTTAATTTATTATTTCATTAATTCTTGATTCTTGGCCTGAAATATTCGTAGCGTTACGATGTTATAAATGTTTTGCAATTTCTTTAAAAACTAGATACGTATGTCAGAAGGTATGTAAATATACCAACAAAACAAAAAAAGAATATTTTATGAACTGTAATCTATTTTTTTAAAAGCAAGCACAATTTTTGGGAAAATTTTCGGATACAGTATATTGAAATCGTAAAAAACTGCCAACCCCTTATAGCCTTCATTAACCCATCGCTCGCGAAAATTTGATCAACAAAATCCAAATTTACAATTTTGACCCTTTTTAACGTATCATAAAACACGGGCTCTTATGAAAAATAAAAATCGATCCCTGACGTATAATCCGCTAAAGTAGGGATTTACGCTCGCTCGTTCGTAATACCCGTATTGTAAATCATTTATGCAAATTTCGTGTTCTCTTCCACACCCCTCTCTCTCTCTCTCTCTCTCTCTCTTTCTCTCTCTCTCTCTCTCTGTCTCTCTCTCTCCTGCTGCGGCCGCCTTTCCTATCTCTCTTCTTCGTCCATGAAAATGCATAGGTCAAGATTCTGTGCAAAAACGGAATAGAAGAAAAAAGGTAAAATACGCAGAGAGTGAGAGAGCGGGAGAGAGCGAGAGAGAGAGAGAGAGAAAGAGAGAGGGAGAGAGAGAACACGTGCACTCTTAAGCTGGCAGCGCTCGGCAAATTAAGTATGCAATATTCGCCGCGTACATCAAGCCAACGGATAACGCGTACGGGTTGATTAAAAAAATACTGCATATGGAGAGCGCAAAATTGGGTAAGATAGGAATTTTTCGGGATTTATGCAGCTGTGTTTGTTTTTGATCCTGTATGCAGTTATTTCGCATCCGATAGGATTGCAGATCAAATTTTGTAATTTACAGCTATGGTGGATTTTGATTCATTTGTAATTGCATGTTTAGTTAGTTCGCATTCAACAAAAAAATGTGCAAACTAGAATTTAATAACCTAAAATAACCTAAAAAGACGTGGATGTATTTTTAATAAAAATTTTGGCAAACAACTTTACATCATATTCGCTAATAATATTTAAATATTTTTAATTTCCAAACAGATATTCATTATAAGAGTATCATATATTTTTCTTTATTTAAAAATATATTAACGTCGATCTGACATTTAATTCAACGATCCATGAGACAATTAAAATCAAATAAAGCTGTTGACATAAAATAGATTTTTACAACTTGAACGATCGGCCGACCCTATCATGCAGTCTGCACGATACCGGGCCGTAAACCGGATTTAAAAAAAAAGCACAATCCTCTCAAAAAGCAGCAAGTAAAAAGGAATTGAATTGCACTTCTTTACGTCCCACCTTTCCCGGGTGTACAATCTAGTAACAGTATCATTACAATCGACCAAGGAAACAAAGCCCCATTTCGCTAATCCCAGTTCTCCTTTCCCTGTGTTCTCTCTCTTTTTACCCGCTCCACGTACGCGCCACGGCTCCCGGAACACTTCCGTTATCGCAAACCCGTAACACAACCCGGAGAACGAGAGGGAGAGTATATCAGAGAGAGAGAGAGAGAGAGAGAGAGAGAGAGAGAGAGGGAGAGAGGGAGCGAGAGAGAGAGAAATTAAAATCCGTACGTGACCTTACATCGATTCGTGACTGGCGACCCGCGCGGGGTATCACCAGAGGATACCGCGCGACCATTTCCCAGCGGCGACGATCATCGATCACCCGGACAATTCAACATTCGATGCTCACCCGCTTCGTTCCTTGGGAGTTTCGCGCCCACTTTTGTGTGCGCGCACTTAAAGTTTTCTCTATCCCAGGATGTGAAGGAGGAGGAGGAGAAGGAGGAGGAGGAGAGTTTTAGTGCCAGGATGTGCTGCTAATGCGAGAGACGAACGCGCGGAGTTCTATGGTGACGTTTTTGTACATGTTTACACATTGGAGTGATTTTTCCAGTTTGTTGAGGGAAATTTTGAAACTTCCTTTTGACTCGGGGAGGAATGAAAGCTGGGATAGGTTGAGCTTTGTATAGAAGGCTGAGAATAGTAAATCTAGGGTCACTGTGCTTTTGGCTTTGTTTTGATCAGCAATTTCCTGAATGCTCTTCATAGAAATCAATAGGTTTGCATCGTTTTAATCAATGATTTGTATAAGTCATCAGTAATTGAGTTTTTTTGAGGCTGATGGTAGATTATCTTGTTTAATATATTGTTTAAGGATCTTAATGGCCAAACTACCAGGGTAAATAAAGAAAAACGTATAGGTTTTTCAACGTTTCGAGA
>JAPYZP010007629.1:0-14125 GCA_030522985.1 Torymus sinensis
AGAGAGAGAGAGAGAGAGAGAGAGAGCAGTCACGTTCGCTGCGCGACACGCATACACACTTGAGTGCGAAAGAGAGGGTAGACGACGGCAATGCTCGAACGAGATAGAAAGGATGAAAGGATACTTTGTGCTAACTGTGGCTATATCTTTCGGAACAAATCTGGATCCTATCTACTTTTAATTGAGATTAAAGTGCGAGAGACTTCCGAGCGCGTGTTTTTGCTATCGGTAGCTGAAACAAGATGGATGCCGGGCTCTCCCGCCCTGGCTGCGCGTCATGCTCGTCGATGCGCGAGCGCGAAGTGCTTGCTTGCTCGCTGGTTATTACCGACGTCGATACGGCAGGCCGTGATACCCCCACCCAGATGTCGCTTATTTCCAGTTGAGCGACTCTGTACCTACTCCGACGTCGGCCGTACCTGACAAGTTGTTCGAGGGTTTGAAAATACCTATTTGAAAGCCAACTTTACGAAAGTACATAAATAAACTTTATTTAATAGGTACAACTTAAACTAAATCTATCAGAAGTAGGGTTGCCCGATACTGTATTGATAAATTAAAATTTCTAGACATCGCTTGATCAATATCCATAATTTGTATGGATATTCTACATAGTATTTTACATATCTTAGATACTAATGTATCGATACTCGGATGTACCACTATGTCAAATATCGATTGAGTGGGTCGAGTTGTACTGCGTTGGGGCAACTAGCCGGATTACGGACATTCGGGTGCCCGCAGAAGAAACACAACCTGGGGCAACGGAGTTCCCCGGCAGGCGTAAGCGGAATGCTTCTTCTGCCTGCGGGCTGACGGAAGCCCTCTGATGGTCGATACTTCTACCCGCTCGTTGCTGATAATGTTGTCGACCAGAGTCGACTCTGGGCCGACTCTGGCAACGGCTGGTACCAGGACCAGAGCTACTCCTCGGACGGCTCTGGCAGCCTTCGTCGCGACGACCAGGGTTGTTTCGTGGCCGACTCTGGCGATGTTGAGTTGGAGGCGATGGTACCAGAGCGGAGTTGGCGCCTTGCCGACGCGTCGCTGCTTCTTCGTCCGCTCTGGCTCTCTCTAGCTCGTACTGAATCCGGGCTGCCTCCTCCTCCTTCACCTTGCGAAGACGTCGGACCTTTTCAAGGGCTTCTTGTGCTTCCCGGGCCCGCCGGGTCGATCGTTTCTTGAGGAACTCGGCCACTTCTGCGTTCTCCTCTTTCCTGGCGCGGACGAGTTCCATCCATCGGCCCGAATACTGGGTGATCACTCGAAGTCATGAAACTCCGACCACTCCAGCATTACGGTAGCTTCCTTCTTCTTCGCTGCCTTGGTAAGCTCTCTTGAGGCCTTTAGGTTTGCCTCAAGTCGGCGGCAAGCAATCCTGAGGAGGGATTGGTCTTCTTCCTGACCCTCTTCTCTCGACTCCACAGGCTCCTCTACCTGTGAAGTCGGCTCGCTTATCTTCACCTCGCTGTCTTGGCTAGCGACCAAAACAGCGGAGCCTACCGCCTGTCACGGTCTTCGGAGTATTGGCAACGGTTGAATACTCGCGGTCTGCTCCTCTGCAGGCAGTTCTTCTACAGTGAGGGCCTGATATCCTTCACTTTCAGCACCTTGTGTTTCCGCGTCGGTGCCGGCGCCTGGTTCAATCCGGCCAGGCGTCGGTTGGACTAACCATATCTGGTCCAGCAGTTGGACCACCATATCCAACAACTACTGCTCGGTTAGCTGGGTTGGATCCATTTCGGCTTCTGTGGACAAAAAGGGAAACACAAGAATGAAGTCATTCTCGGGAGCCAAGGTTTGGATTTGCGCGCGTTCTGCGGCGGGATGACGGAACGGAAATGGGGGTTAGTACGCGGTTTCACGAGCCTTTCGGTCGGTCTCGTGGTCGCTTCGGTGGCTCATTGGCCACAGGCGTGGAGCTAGCTGGTGTGGGAGGGGTTGCGGTTGGTCTCACTACCGTTAACACTGACTTTTTGGGTCTACCTCTCCCACGAGCTTGTTTAGCTTCGCTAACTCCGGCCTGATCGGATCCAGTGCCCGCTGGCGGCTGGATTACGGTACTAGGCGGGTCGCTCGTCGCCACGTCTTCTTTTTTCCTCGGTGGTTGGGCCTTGTCGTCGTTTCGGGATTTTCGTTGGCTTGTACTGGAATTATTTCGCTATTTTCGGGTTCTTTCTCGGCGAGGTATGGCTTCAAATGTTCTGCGTGGACCAGGTCTTCTATATCTCCTTCTTGGTCCACCAGTTTATATGTGTTAGGCCCTTTCTTCTCCAAAATCTCGTAAGGGCCAACATATTTCGGTGCCAATTTCGCCATCACTCCTTGAGCTGCCGAGGATAACACGCGATTCTTCTTCCACACGCGATCTCCGATCTTGAACTTCGGTTCTCTCTGCCTGGCGTCATATATGTCAGGATGTCTCTCTTGTTCTTCTCTTGAACGGTGACCTGCATCGTCTTGAATATTGCTGAGATTTTTCATTCTTGCTAGCCAAGCGTCTCCATCCTCTTGAACAACGGTCTCTTCGACTACCTGATCTTGTTCCCTCCTCTTAGTCCCGGGAGGCACTGGATCTCAGCCATAATTTAACATGGCCGGCGACTTACCAGTAGCGCTATGGGGTGCGTTATTTAGCGCGAACACCAGTTCAGGTAGCTTCTCATGCCAAGTATTATGGTTGCCGTCCATAAATGCCATAATACCGGTTTTGAGAGTTCTATTCCCTCTCTACACGGGATTTGCCTGAGGGTGATTAGGTGGGGTATGCAAGTGACGAACTCCTATCTCGGCCAGGTATTGGTCTACTACCTGGTTCTTAAATTCTTTTTCATTATCGGAAAGGAAGACCTCGGGTGCGCCGTATCGTAAGACTATCCTATTCTTCAGCTCTTTTCGAATCGTCTTGCCGTTGGCTTTCCGGATGGGGATGCACTCTATCCATCGAGTGAACAAGTCTTGAAAAACCAAGATATATTCAAACCGGCCTTGCTTCGGATAAAAGGACCCGTTATATCTGCCGCGACGACTTTCCAAGGCTTATGAATAACTCGCCGCCCCATTAACCCAAGGGGTGGCCTTTGTTCTACCTTGCACTGCTGACATATCAAAGATGAAGGTCATTTCCCTTCCGAGATGTCCAGCAGTAGGGTCGTCGTGGCATTCCAAGAGTACTTTCTTCCTTTCCTCACCAGGAACTACCAGTTTCCATGCATCTTCATCTACGCCTAAATCCTCTTCTATATCTTGGTTAGGACGATACATGTAGAGCTGGCCGCCCAATACTTTCCACCTAGGATATGTATTGGGTTCTTCCGATACCTTTTTCTACCAGCCGAGATACCACTCGTCATTCGTGATTACTGCCCACAAGACGGCGCCTACGACTGGTTGTTCTCCATCCCCGTCTTCCTCGTACATACGAGATAAAGCATCCGGTACGCAGTTAAGACTTCCTTTGCGATGCTCAACATCAAAGTTATGCATCTGCAGCCTAAGTGACCATCTTGCTAGTCTACCTGTCGGGCTACGCAGTGACCGAATCCAACACAAGCTGCTATGATCGGTCACTACGAGGAAATTATATCGCTCTACGTATGCCCAAAACTTCTCGAAAGCCCATAACACTGAAGACACTCTCTTTCGGTTACTGAGTAATTTCGCTCCGCTTTGGAGAGCGAGCGACTCGCAAACTCCAATAATCGCTCCAGGCCGTCTATCACGATGGCATACCGAGGAATCGCCTTAGCTGTTTTAGGTTCTTAGGCTCGGGGTACTGCATAACCGGAGCTATCTTATCTGGGTCTGGTGTAAACCCATCTCGGTTGACGAGAACACCGAGATATTTTCCCTCAGATCTTCCGAATACGCTCTTCTCTCGGTTGATCATGAGGCCTGCTTCTCTCGGCCTTGCCAATACGCGTTCTAACATGATCATGTGTTCCTCAAAGGTTTCTATCACGATGATAATGTCATCTAGGTACGAGAACGCGTATGACTCTAATTCTGGTCCGACCACTCTGTCTATCATGCGCTGAAAGGTGACTCCGGCGTTCGACAGTCCATACGGCATTCTCTTGAATTGGAATAAACCGGGGCCAGGTATTGTGAATGCCGTTATCTCCCGCGATTTTTCTTTTAAAGGGATTTGATGATATGCGCTGCTCAGGTCCAAGGTAGATATATAGCGGGCAGCTTGAAGCTTCCGCAGGATCTGATCCATTGGCAGCGGATATGCATCTACCTTCGCGACGGCATTTACCTTTCTCATGTCGATCAGCATGCGATGTTTATTACCAGCTTTCGGCACCATGAAGGCAGGGCTCGCCCATGGAGTAGAGAAGGTTTGATCAATCCGGCTTCAAGCATTTCCCGTACTTGTCTGTACATCTCTTCATCTAATTTCTTTGAGATTGGATATTGCTTTTGCCGGATTGGTCGTCCGTACCGACGTCGATCTCGTGTTCGGCCCATGTCGTGCAGCCGAGTGGGGCATCTTCTGATGATATTGCCCTATTCAGAAGGGCTAGTAAACGCTGATGTTCCTCTAGCGTTATATCAGCTAGACCCGCTGAAGAAGCTTTCGTTGTGTCTAGTGAGACAATCCTGATCTGTGTCGGATCATTTGGATCTGACGTAGAGACACAGGCAAGTTGTAGTCCGATGCTTTGTCCAAATTTTCCCACTATTAATCTGTTCTCTACGGGGTCATGCATTGTCTCGAATGCTCGAACGAAGTTGGAGCCAAGTAACAGTCGACTTCCAAATCTGGTATTATCGATACCAGAACGTCTCTTTTGACCCCGCCCAACTCGAACGGGAGGTCTACATGTCCCGTTATGCGGAGCAGATTATTATCCGCATCTCTGGCTCCTGGACCAGAGGCGGGTCGGAACGTTCGTCGGCATTCGGTGGCTAACTGTAACTCGAGCGTTCCCATTATTGTTCTGGACGCTCCAGTATCATACAGTGCTCGAATGCGGAAACCTCCGATTCCCACTTGTACCCACCAACGCAGCTCGTCGGGTTGTACTGAGATCTGATTGGAACTTGGTTCGGGTTCCGTCACGGAGTTGTCTCTATGCTCGACTTTCTCCACGTCAGAGCATTGCTCGGCTTTAACCTGGCTAGTGGTCACTGCCAGGTTAGTTGGTCGTATAACCTCTTTATTTAACACTTTCTGAGCCTCTTTCGTGGTCTCGGCGAATTCGGACCCATTTAATATCGCCGACTCTCGTTTCCCGAACAATCCAGGCAAAACGAGCGGCGATATCCTATCCTGCCGCAACCCCAACATTTAATTGGTTCTGCAGGTCCATTATTTTGACGGATCGAATCTCCGCTATTTTCCACTCTTTTACCGTCACCGGTTTTGGGTCGATTCCCGGGTTCTTTCTTTTCTGGGAGTTTTGCCGGTGACGGTTTGCCGTTATCATGGCGATAATCCCCTTTTGCCGGACAAACGAGGATACTGTCTATTTCTCATCTCGTTCAGTCCGGCTTCTAACCTAGAGATCGCTGCCAAAATCGATTGATCCGCGGCGATCTCTTTTCCTGCTGCGCCGTCATATACTCCGACGTCCACTCCTGAGGCTTTAGGTTTAGACTGTTTCACGTTTTTCGGTTTGTAAGACACCTCCGGCAACATAGTCAAATCCGGAGTTGGTGGAGGTCGGAAAGCCGTTCCGTTTCTAGAGTTAATTCGGCTTCACGTGCCAGTTCCTATAACTCGTCGATGTCTCGGAAGTCGGCCCTCCTCACCAGTTTCTGGAGTTCTGGCCCCAAGTTTCGGTGCAACATGTCGAGCTGAATTTCTTGGCTTAGGATTGGCTCCATTTTTCTGATAATTACCAGGAGGCAAGTGATGTAGTCTCGAGATAACTCATCTTCTCCTCGCGCCCTGGCTGTCGCTTCGCTTAAAATACCTTGTTCGTAGCCTCTTCCTGTTCCGCACCAACGCCGAGCTGCCGAAGGAAACTCTGACCATGTGGTCCATCTATGTTTTTCAACTTGGAACCACATGGCTGCTATTCACTTCAGCTTCAGACAGGGTTGTAGATCTGCGAAACGCCTCCACCGTTTCTAGGAATACCTCTATACTCTGGCCTTTTTCACCAGAGAAAGATATGTTCCATTTTCTGACAGTTAGACCGATGTCGACAATCGGAGCGTTTCGCCTTCTAAAAGACGAATCTTCGACTCCGCTGGCACCGAGGTTCTCGGAGATCTTGTTCCTCGGGCAACCTCCCCCCCCCCCCCCCCCCCCCCCCCCCCCCCCCCCCCCCCCCCCCCCCCCCCCCCCCGCCCGGGGCCGCCCGGCGCCGACGCCATTTCGTTTGGGTGGCTGAGTCGTGTTAGCCTCGTGTACATGAGGAGTCGATGCCTCTTCACGGTTTGAATTCGTTGGATATAGACACGTATATGTCTGTTGTAGATGTACGTGATCTCGTTTTTCGCGGAATCGGTCGTCGTCCATCCTGGTACTAGATGCTGTGCCTTGCAATTGCTCTCTTGCACGCAAGGTTCTATTCTCCAGCATCATTTCGTCGCAGAATTGTAAAAGGGCTTCTGGTACCAGGAAGTTGGCCCCCGATGCGGTTGTCATTGCTGCCATAGGTTCTGGGAACTGTGGTAGTGTCGTGTCGTCCACCGTCGAACCCTGGTTCGTTCCATCGACAGGATTCGTCTGGTTTGTCGCCGATGTGATAGCGTTTGCCTCTATTCCTCCTATCTGCTGAGTGTGCCTCGTCGTTATTGACACTCTCGTTGCTTCGAGGTTGGCTTTCGTCGCTTCATCTTCCGCCAGCATGGTTGAGGGATGTGGTTCGTTCGTTGACTCCCCGGTTATATTCGCCCATGCTGGTGGAACTCCGGTCTGACTATGTTCGCCGATAAACGTGGACCACAGATTTTCTCTCTTCACGAGCACGGAAAATTCGTCCTGCTCTGCTGTCGCCTGAAAATCCTCCGGTTCGTACATTCTTAGTAGCCACTGCGACAGTCTATTCATCTTCATAAACTTCGAACCGGTGGTTTTCATCTCCAATATTTGCAGGTGTTCATCTACTTCTTTCGACTGCAAACATTGGCACCAGTTTCCAATGGCTTCTTCCGTATTATGTGCCATTGTGTCAGTCTTGTATTCGGCTTGTTCCTTTTACACTCGCTTTAGTGTATTTCAGATCGATCCCTAAGGCGCACAAATTTTCTATAAATAAATGAATAAGTAAATATATAAAATAATTTATAATATATTATAATTTTCCTAACCTCCACACTCTGAATTTCACTTAGATCTGCAACGGGTTTGATACCAGCTGCTTGCTTCACAAACACACTGGCTGGTTTTCTTGTAAATTACCAGTTATTAGTGCTTCGATCCCGTTTTAGCACCAATTACTGGCTTGTTATTGCCTTTCGGCTATTAACAAATTATTTCTCTTAATAAAAGAAATTTTATTCCAGCCAGTTCACTGCGGGTTCGAATCTCTCCCTCGGTTCGATTCTCGGTCACTAGTTCGACTCCTTCGAGGGTTTTTCTCTACTAGCCTTTATTAGACTAGCAGCTGGTATCGATTGAACTCTTGTTACAAAAATTCTCAAAAGTTTAATCCCCTGATGCTTCTCTTCACAAGTTTTTATTTTTATTTAAGCGAAATAAAAAAAAAATCTCACTCGCAATCTAATTTTTTGTATCTAATTATTTGTTGCAATGCCTAATAAAAAAAAACAAGAACGTTGTAGCCAACAGCAATTTTGCCTTGATTTTCCCGAAAATCTTCGAACTTCTACCCCCAGAGGGTTTGCTGTTGGTTGATCACTGTTCTTTAGTCACTTCCTAACTAGAAATCCAAAAAAAATTGAGAAGAACGCAAAAAGTAAAATTTGGCTTCGAACTTTGTTCCTTCGAAATTCAAATTTCGCGACCTTCCCAAGCACACACACGTTTAGGGCGCCAGTTGTCACGGGGTGGTTATTTTACCAAGACGTGTTTCACCTATACGTCTTGGTGGTTCAATTCCACATCTCTCGGTTTAACTCCCGGAGATTCAGTAGCCAGATTAGGCAACAGACGCTACAACGTCATGCAATGTTAACCTAATCTGGTCACTTATCGTGCAACACGCAAGTTACAAACTTGCGCTTTATTTCTGCCAGGGACTCGAACTGCTCACCAACTCCCTGGTTCGTGTACCACCTGCTCAGATGTAAAACGATACGTTCTCACTAACGTAACGACCGCGGAGGCGGCGGGGAACGGGGAATGACTAAAGGTCACGAAAAGATAATTCTTGATTTTAAATGTTAATAATAAATAGGTTATTGTTGATTGAGAGGCACGTAAAGTTGTTATAAAAGCTGTTAAATGTAATTGCAAAATAAGATTGTTGAAAGTTGCATTTACTAAGGTCGCTTTTTCTACCTAACTGTGCGCCCGGACTAAGCGTGTATCGTCAGCTGGCTCGGTAGCTGACGTCACGATCGCGGTCTTATGTGTCGTGCCTAAGAGGTAAATCACCGTGTTATAAGGTGAACAGAGAGACAGAGAGAGCAGTCGCGCTCGCTGCGCGACACGCACACACACTTGAGTACGAAAGAGAGGGTAGACGATGGCAATGCTCGAACGCGCACCTGTTGTGCGCACTTGCCTGTTACAAAGCTGGCAAGCCCAACCTTGCCGTTGACCTCTAACGTTCGATGCCCCGGGTCTACTCTCTCGTTTGCACTTGCTCTCTCCGCACGAGAACGGCTATCGATTGCCGCTAGTCGAGAAACGACGAGCCTGGACGAGCGGTTACGCGTAATTAAACTCGCGGCCCGGATGTATGCGTGCACGCTTACCTTTTCTAATTAAGAGGAGAAATAAGAGCTGGGGATGATGGGCGGCTTGTCTGGTTGCTTCTCGGTCTGCTGGAGCTGAAGCTGGATGCTGGGAAAACCAGGCGAGCGTCGCACAATACTCGGAGTAGTAGTTGAAAGTGCGGCAGGTAGAAGCAGCCTATCGCACTATCACTTATACTTCACACGGTCTTCGTGACACAAGTGCACTTTGTTGCGTTTCCTGATGAGATAGAATGGATGAAAGGACACTTCGTGCTAACTGTTGCTATAGCTTTCGGAGCAAATCTGGATTCTATCTACTTTTAATTGAGATTAAAGTGCGGGAGACTTCCGAGCGCCTGTTTTTGCTATGGGTAGCTAAAACAAGATGGATGCCGGGCTTTCCCGCGCTGGCTGCTCGTCATGCTCGTCGATGCAGCTCCGATTCTGCATCGACGCGCCATCTCGCGTTCGCGAGCGCGAAGCGCTTGCTCGCTGGTTATTACCGACGTCGATACGGCAGGCCGTGACAGCATATATGTAGAAATGGTATCTGTTGACCTTATCGAGCCGAAAAATGATCGAAAATTCGCTAGAATATGGTGTTTTCGCGATTTCTGGGCCAGAATTATACGATCTTTCGTACCTTAAACTTGTGAAGCATCTCCTTATTCATTTTTATGATATATATCACTGGAAAATATCAAAATAGATGTCTTTGTAAACAGAGAGAATTTTTAAGTGCTTTGTAAGGCTCAAAATTGACCGAAAATTAGCTAGAATATGGTGTATTCGCGTCTCTTGGACCAGAGATTATTCATTTGCTCGCGCACTAAACTATTGGGACAGCTCTCAATATTTTCTTATCCTATCGGTCAATGAAATACAGCAGAATAAATAATTTTTTTAGTCAAAAGAAATAACTGTGACCTTCTGCAGCTCCATAAGAGCCAAAAAAATGGCTAAAAATATAAGCTAAATCATTTCCAGCAAAAATTGGAACCGCATCCGTCGAGGTGTCATAAACAGTTGAAAATCGTGTCTGGTTTTTACAATGTTTTGCGTTACAATCGGACTCGTACGAAATTTGTAAAAATTGAATTTAACACAAATCGTGTGTAAAAATTTTATATTTCAACTACGTGTATTTGTCATCAATTACACAGGAATTACACAAAAAAACATTCATTATACGCACTACTACACAAACTTTGTCTAAAATATTACACAATTTGTGTGTTACATATTACACAAAATTTGTATATATGAAATCTAATCTACACAAAACACAAAATGTTTAACTGTGTAGATTAGTATAATGATTTGCGAACTTTATTAATTTTATAAGGGTACTTAAAAGGCCCCCCAGACCTCAAAAAAATTCAAGGAACTTCTGTTGTACATACACAGAGAGAAAGAAATCAGTAAATATTACCAAACTGTCAAGTAACCCAGAGGCAAACCTGAAAATCCAAAATACAATCTTGGCAATTTTTACTAAACTTTTTGTAAATTTTACAAAACTTTCTGTACATTTTACAAAATTTTTTGTAAAAATTGTCAAAAACTTTAGTAAACATTTTGAATTTGCCTCAGGGTTACTTGACAGTTTGGTAATTTTGACTGAAAGATTGGTAATATTTACTGATTTCTTTCTGTCAGTGTTATATTTATTATAATATACACACCACCTTTTTTGTTGATTTTATCATTTAAAGAGTATCGAGAAAAAAATAAAGCGCCAAAAATCGCGTTTTCTGTCGTTACTTCTGTCGAGTGGCGTGGGGGGGGGGGGGGGGGTAATTAGGGTGACGAAAAATACTTTTTTTGATGTACCTTTCGGTATCTACAGTCAATTTTAACATTTGGGAGGGGTGCCATTTGGCCTCCGGATACCCTTTACTCTCTTGTAGGTATTGTATTAGTTCGTGGCATCACTCATTTAAAACCTTTTCCGTCGTTCAAATTATATTTTTATTATATAGAAGAGAGTAAACTGGAATTCGAAATAAAATCTACATTCATTACATTATTATAATACTAACGTTAGTAAGACTCGACGAACACAATTTTGTGAAAATTGGTTTTTTCGTCATTTGGCGGCATTTACGCACTTGATTAAAGTAAAAAACATTCTGATAGGAATACTTATACATAAAAGTTATTTTTAATTTGCATTATTTTATCAAGAAATTTGATTGAATATGCCTAGATAAACATTACGTGGACAACACCGTTAAGAAAGTCAAAGAGTTGTAATTGGCCCGTAACATTTTATTGGTATATGGTTCCGACTTGCTACTCTGGATATTTTCATTTTAAATGGTCTAACAAACGAGAAAAACTTGGTCCGGTAAGTGTGCTATCAAAAGATCTAATGTTCCCGTTTTTGGGCCGAGAAGTGTCCGACTTGCCGTAGAATTGCTCATATATATATATATAATCAATAAAAATATAAATAATATATATAAATATATAATCAATAAAAATATAAGTTATAATTTGAAATAAAATTTTTTATATTTAAAATAATAATAATGAGGTTAATGTAATAATGAGGCTTTTTTACCTCTTAAGGATTACGCTATGTAATTTGTCTGGTTAAATAAATAAATAAATAAATAAATAAAATAAATAATGAGGATAAGAGCGAGCATCTCGCCTGCAATGCCGACGGCGGGCGCGAAGTTTTTAGTCCTTTTTCCGCTGACTGACGGGCCTTGTTCTAACAAACAGTTGACTGACTATTTTCCTAATGTTTATTACATCAATATATACCGCCAAAAAATTTTCAAGCTTATTAAATTAATTGCACATTATTTATTTTTTTTTACGCACATTCGGACTGACTGACCAGCTCTGTTCTCACCTACAGCTGACTGACTGAAATGACTTTTATTTGTGTATATATAGAAACTGTATAACAATTTTCAGCTTTAGTAAATTGATTTTACTACCTCGGTAAATTCAACATGTTTGATAGCGCACCTGAGGCACAGTTCTAACGTTCCCTTGACTGACTAGAGTATGTTTACGTACACGACGAATGTAATCAACTGTAGAAAAACCAACCTTAGTAAATTCAGAGCATTTTTTTGGCGCTGGCTCCCTGTCTATGAGAGGAGCCGACCAGCTGCGTACCTTCACATGCTGCATTCACTCGCCATCAGCACCAGCTGTTTTAGGTATATAGGCTTTTTGCGTGAGTCAGCACTTTTATTCTCTCATTTTGCGGAACTCATCGTGCGCAGCTCGAGCGCGACAGTAGCGCTTCGCTATCGTAGGTCTATTCACGCGTGAGTGCTTGATTTCTTATCGGAGAGCTACCTTACCGGCTGTGGGCGCCCTACCGCGTGCGTAATGCCCACGTACCATTTGGCCCGGCGATAATTACACATTTATATTTCTCGTCTCTAAGTTGTAAGTATTTTGTATTTTTAGCTTATTTATTTATTTCTCGGCCCGTCGACTCATCGTCTTGTTAATAGTAATTCAGCCACCACGCGAGGCATTTACTATGCGATCGGCTTGCGCTCAAGCCACCGATTTTAACTTTAATTTTAATTAGTTTACGTGCGGCGGTGCTCTTTTTTCTTAGCCCTTGCATGAGCGTTAGGCAGTGCCCTGGCTGCAACGTCAAGATCGTGCGACGCGACCCATCACTGGCCTCGTACACACTCTGCAAGCGGGTTTTCCACCTGATTTGCCTCTCTCTTACCGCATCTAGTTCTCCAGCTATCTGCGCTAGCTGCTCCGTCCCTCCTAGCGCCGTCTCTAGTGTCACTCGCACGAGGAAAACTAGTGCTGCCGACGCCCGGCCCCCCGAAGCACCTACTCAACAGAGCTCGCCTGGGACTGACGCGGCAGCGCTCTCGACCGCGCCTCTGCCAACTCGAACTCTTCTAACAGGCGCGCTTTTACGCCTTCTCCTTCTGTCACACCGTTATTAAAAGCGCATTATCCTAGTTGTTCGGCCGTCATGGAAAGGATGGATCTGGGAGATGGGGCAGGCACCCCATACAGCGTCCTTGATGCTGATGGCTCTATTGCTGCTGCACTCAGAGATGCACCGCCTCACATGCTACTCATCTACAACATGCTGAAGGCCTCTTACGTTGCGAGCGCTGCCTCTCTCGCTGACAACTCGCGTGTAATGGCTGAACCCACGCGCACCTTAAGCAGCCTCGCCACGCGCGTCGACGAGCTTGCTGTCCGCGTTGACACGGTCGAGCAAAATCAGCATTCCTTGAGTGCCCGACTCGACACTGACTTGACAGCGGTGCGCGCCGATATCTCTCACGCTGCAGCCGCGAATCGCAATGCACTAACCCACGCTCACTCAAGGATCCTCGCGAGATCATCGTGCGAGGCATTCCGTCGGCCGTGAATCTCGAGCTTTTACGTCTCGGAGCCGCACTTCTCGCCGCCATCAAACTGCCACACGATGCTTCGCTAGTTGTCAGCTGGCGCGCTTGGAGCCCGCCCACGCGCCCTGCCCGTCCTGCTTCTCTCATACCTGTTGCGCTTACGACGCCTCAGCTCGCCGGCCAGTTGTGCGCGCTTTTCTTCACGCTGGCCTCTTCAGGAGCGCGGGATGACATATTACGTAAGACGCCCGGCTTCAAAGACCTCAGCTGCTATGTCATTTTTGGAGCAGGCGGCGATGCCAAACTCTCTGATAACGTGTTGTGGCCCGACTCTGTTCACAAGCTGCTTAAATACACGACTGCCAAGCATAAGCAGCTTGGTCAGCTTCAGCCGCTTGTCAAAAACCTGACGGTCTTCCTACGGTACACCAGGGACGGCCCACTGCTCCCTGTCACCTACGAAGCAGATATCGATGCGGTAACCGCCCAGCCATCGACGACGAACCAACCGCGTTTTCCGCATCGCTGCGACTAATTTATTTATCGCCGGCCATATCAATGTAAACGGCCTATTCCCGTCTCATTTCGCGCTGCTCGAGGCCAAGGTAGCCAAGTCCCGTTTCGACGCTATTGCGTTTAGCGAAACCAAAATTAACCCACTGGCGGCCGACTCGCACCTTGCCCTCGACGGCTTTAACTTTTTGCATGTCGACAGAGAGGGAATGGGTGGTGGCGGTGTTGGCCTTTATGTTCACAATCATTTTAATGTAGAAGTTTTAGCTGGCTCCAATCCGGTGTTCGATAACACCCCTGAATTTATCATATGCGAAGTCAAAAAAGACCAGCTAAAACTGCTCTTCGCTGTCATTTATCGCCGACCTCACGCAGCATATCCTATCCACTTTTTTAACTGTCTTGCTAACTATCTCCCTCATTTC
>JAPYZP010007634.1:0-12499 GCA_030522985.1 Torymus sinensis
ACAAGAAATAAGAAAAACCATGTCCGGAAGGTGTGCCGTCAAAAAAATTTTTGACCTGTTTTGGAACGCGTAACATTGAACAAAATTCTGGATTTCCTCATATATATAATACGTACATCACTAGACAGCCACGCTGATAAACCATATTAGGTATATTCCAAATAATCGAGTAATAACGAGCGCTAAAAATCGTCAAAACCGAATTCACGCATAATTAGTACGCGGCGGACGTCTCGCGTTACACAATAGAGCGCGCGATGTATAAGCGATACGAGCGTTAATGAATCGCGATAGCTCAGGAAACTCGATAGCCCTCTATAGCTCACCGCGCGCAGGAATATTGATCTGCCACCCCTTAAGCTGCGCTCGCTACCATAATATATATACACACATATATAAATGTATGTGTGTGTGTGTGTGTGTGTTCCCAACGAAGCGCAGCTACTTTATATTTTCACTCGAAAAGTGTTCCGAGTCGTCCGCGCATCAGCCCACTCTACGCGCACTCGAGAGTCGACTTCCTCTCCGACATTTTTCTCGAAGAGCTGTCGGAAGGGAGTTAAGGTTCTTCCTCGCTCACATCGGACGCTGAATACATATATAGATCTCTCTCCCGGCTTCTTCTTGCGACGCGTCGGGCCGCGTTAGCGGAAGTAACGCACGCGGCCGGCTGATTGCTCACGTGCCTCGAGATTCGAGTTTCAGTGTGTGACGTGACTACTACTACTCTCGCGTGAGTCGGCTGCATGCAGCGGACACGACTCTCTCTCTCTCTCTCTCGCTCGTGTGTCTCTGTGCGCGCACGGCTTTCTGATTGCGTCGAAGTCGAGGACGCGGAAGAGCCGCGCGTTTCCCTCGGAAGCCGCAGAGTGTTTTCTCGCGAGGAATGTAAAATTGATTTTCGATGAGGGGATTTGCGTACGAGGGGCCGGGAGAAAGAGGATGAGGGCGGGGGAAAGTACGTGTGAAATGCAATGTTTCAAGTCCCAGTTGTGGATGAAAAGTGAGTTTATATATATAAAAATATATATATGAATGCATGTAAGCAGCTTATCGTATCTGTTTGAAAAGTAAGTGCGTATATTGATGTAAATAAATAAATATTTTGCAAAAAATCCTGTAGGAAAATGAATCGAAAAGAAAATGAAACGCCGTAACGGGCGAAATAAAGGCGAAATGTTGGTTTTAACGCTCGAAAACTAGGAGCCTCAAAGAACGCACTTTCAAGGGCGCAGGGTCTAAACGCGTATATTACATCCCTGCCGCGCGGCGCTGAGGCCAGAATATAATCCTCGGCGCTCATCCCTCCCTCGGAAAAATAGCGCGCGAGCCAAAGCAAGCTCCTCCGGGCCCGCCTGCAAAATTTATGAAGTTAAAGCCCCCTGAAAATGATGAATAAGCTCTGTCGGCTGTGGCGTCTCTCGAAATTCATTCTCATACTCGCGACAAAGCGCGCAAAGACAAGCTCTATACCTATTTCCCTCCCTTCATCTATACGCTCAAGCTCTCACCCCTTCGAGATATTGCACTGCATGTATATATACTAGCTCAAAAATAAAGCGGGAGATAGAGATGACACTTACTTCCTCTCCCTATTTAGCAAAGAATAAGTATAGTGTGCGCGCGCTGTAATTATAGTAAGTCCTCTATAGTCTTTTTGCACGTACCGGTTTGAGCCCTCGACTCTTTTTGTCCTTAATCTCCCGCTAGAAATGTAAACTACAGGGAGTATACGCTGTGTGTGTGTTTGTGCGTGTGAGATAGCGGAAGGGTTACATCCACTAGAGTACGAGTGCGCGAAAAAAAAGCAGATTTAATCCTTTCAGTCCGCTTCTGCGCCCGTATACTCTATCTCCCTTTCTCTCGCGTAGCCGTCTGCTATAATGAATTACTCACTTTTGGCCCATTAGATGCGTTTGTTGCGCTTTTGTAAAAAGAGCGATGGAGCGCACGCCCGTGAGTTTTGTCCAGTCGCGTTTTACATAATTTTTCGAATGGCTGTAGCAGGTGTGCAAACTAATTTTTTCTCTATTTCAATTAGATGGTTATTTAAATAAACTATGAAATAGTGTTTTTATTAATTGTGAATGTAAAGATTTTGTGAATGTAAAATATTTTTAATACTAAAACAAGAGTTTTCTTTTGGTAGAAGTTACGCAATTCAACTAAGCGCGTCAAGTATTACTTGTGCACTTTCTTTACTTCCAGGACGTGTGTCTCGCTATAACGTATAGCTTGACATAAAAGTATCATGCTCTAATTAACAATTTATCGTTTCATAAAAATAAAAGTAAACAGTATCTTGGTTTTGAAAGCAAGATTCTGCTGCAGTCTTAAGTATTTATGCCACTTTGTAATTTTTTTTCTAACAAATTTCGAGAAATCCTATCTTTAAGTCTTAACCATTTTTCTTCTCTTGTATTCTATTTTAAAATCTGCAACTTCAAGGTTCTTAACCACGATAATTTTAGAATCGAAATTTACCAAGAATATTTTACACCCCCTTCTACTAGCGAACTACATACTATCGACGTATTTCGAGGACGACTAATTGAATTTTCCGGTGCACACCTGTCACGCCAGAGAACCTCCAACGCAGCTACTCAGTCATTGCCGACAACATTCCGAAAATACTAAACACCTTGACGTCGTCCCAAAATTGCCTTGACAAGTGAAAATAAAGCCAGTAGCTGACTCTCGCGTCGAGTTAATTAATCTCGTGCGTAGAAAGCTTATTCGAGTTGGCAAAAAAAAAATTTGTCATCCACTGAGGTGAACTCTTTAAAGAAATGTTTTTATCTTCATCCTCCATAAATCCTGCTTCAAACCCTCCTCCTCTCTTTTTGCCCTGTTCGTCTAGCTCTCTAATTTTCGCGTTCATGTCTCCGCTTCGCCGCCTCCTTCCTAAATGCCTCTCTTTTTCTTCTTCTTCTTCTTCTCTCTCTCTCTCTCTCTCTCTCTCTCTCTCTCTCTCTCTCTCTCTTTTGCAGCCACTTGTGTGTTTTTGTTTGGGGTAGACGAGAGAGGAGGTGCCTTACCTACTCTTGCAGGCATGTATTTTTTGGCAATGGTACTCGAGCGGTTTTTTCCTTCTTGATTTAAGTAGTTTCCAAGATTATTTTGGTCATTGAGATTAACAATAAGACAAAATTACAGACATATAGCCGGTTGCTACGCTCAATTTAGTACTGCAATTTTGTGCAATTATGTAAATAAGAAATTCAATAAATATAAGAAATATAGAAATTTTAGTACTTGATGCGTAAAATGAGAAAAAATCAAGTTAATATTTATTGGAAAACCGATTAAAGGTTCTACAGTATGGAAATCTATGTTGAATATTGTTTGATTAAAAAAATCATAATGTAAAAGTAAGTGTTTATGTCTTGTCTTCCAACTTGAAAAATCGGTTTTAATCTCTAAAAGATAGTTATTAAAAGTTGTTTCTGCGTTCAAGTAGGTAATTGAAATTTATGTACGACGTAAAAAGTTGGAAAACTACATCAAAAGTATTATGCGTGAAAAGCTTACCATAATAGTATTTTCGTCGGGGAACGGAATATACGTTCCTCACCGTTGTCACATAAAATGAGTTTTCTTTTGAATACGTAAAGTTAACCTTTCAAATGTTTTATTCCATGCCTATGCCATTATAATATGTTACTCGGTATACAAAATAAAAAAAAACTCATGCATGCGCAATTTTATAAAAGTTTACCAAATTTCCGTATTTAATATAGTTAAAATGGTTTTAGGTTTACCTGTTGGATTTAATTTTTCTACTTCTATATATTATATACAATATACGATAAAAATATTTAACCATCGTAGAAAAACCTTTATGAACGAGTCTTCACTATTACTTTTTCGCTATTAAAAAATATTGATTTCTCCCGTGAGACATTAAAATTGAACGTTCAATCACACAAAATACACTAATAAATACTGACTTTGAAGGTAACTTTTAAAAAATTTTTAATTCCGGCAAAGCAAAGTTCGTCTTCTTTAGTTTTACTTTCTATATGTTTAAAGTAAATGCATGCTTTTTTCTAACTGAATCATCACGTCTCAAGTAGAGGCTTTTTTAAACAATTTTGAATAATAATATTTATGTCAAGAAATGTTAAATATATTATTCTCATGCAATACAAGATACGTAGAGAATCAAATCAAGCTTGAAAGAAAGAAAAAACATTCTCGTTTGCGGAAATTTGTTAAATTTTGTGATTCGCTTACATCAATTATCCCCAACCCCCTTAAAACCCCTGAATATAATTAAATAACAGCTCCAAAATAAAAACCGCCCTCGCGTCCATTAAAGGCACCTCCCTCCTCTTCCCAGCAGCAATTAGCGAGCCCGCGCGTGCGCTTTATCAACGAGCGGCAAAAAAGCCGGGCACCGAACATTTCTTTTTGTAGCGACAGCTTTTCTTGAGTGACCTCGGCGACCGCGCACTGTATATGTGTGCGCGCACTCTATCTCTCGGGTACACGCGGGGAGAGAGAGGCTTTAACTAAGTAACTCGTACCACTTAACGACATCGTAGTCGTCGTCGTCGTCGTCGCCGCCGCCGTCGCCCTCGACGTCCGGTCTCTCGCGTTTTGCATATTTCTGCCTGAAATCCGGTAATTATGACGACGTTATGCGCGCGCCGGAAATTAACCCCCCCGGTGAAAGTTAGTTGGCCGAGCGTGGAAAAGAGAGAGAGAGAGGAGAGTGTTGCCTTTTTTCAGCGGTACTGCAGCGTCTAGGTGCTCGTTTTAAAACACCGGTGTATGTGGTGTACTTTACTAGTTAAATGTGCGCTTAATTTGTCACGAGATTGCGCATGGCCTTTCGATAGCGGTTTTCGCGATGGTTCCGAGGGAATTCATTTTAAAATTTCATTGTAATGGTGGTACATATAGAGAGTGCTCGATTGAAAGCGACAAAATTAATGTGAATTGTTTAATTCGAATTTGATATTACAATGAAAATTAATTGCAACATTCATTGGATGATTTATGTCTATAGTTTTGCCTAAAATTATTATGAGCCCCTGCGACGTGACTCGTAATTATAAACTTGATTATTACTTCGGTTAAGGAGTTTTATATTACGTGCAGCTTTTATTAGCAAAAATATAGGCCATTATGAACGTGATATCATTCAAATTCGCTGTATAAATGATTGACGTTTATCACGCGATTTTCCTCCGTAACAAGGCAAGTAATTAAAGTAATTTGATTCTGATAATAGCGATTGGCAAAGTTTGTAACTTGATTCATTGATACGAACTTTTGTACACGAACAGAATACTTTCAAAAGAATTCAACTTTTTTCTTATTCAATTCGAAAAAAATTTGACTCATTACCAGCAACTCTGCGTCTATATATACGATTAGACTATATGAAATCCCAAAAGCGCCGAACGCGCTCCAGTGGAAGGCCTTTTCGTGAATGTCAATCTGCCTGTCCCTGAAAAGAAGCACGCAGAATCGATATACACACCCAGACGCACGCACATCCATCCCCTCTTTCTCTCCCTCGACGCACAAAAGCGATCTCTATACGCCCACTGTCGTCGTCGCCACGTATAATACTTATATATAATACCGCGCGCGCCTCCAGGCGCTACACGCACATAATATACGCATCGAGGCAAAAGCACACACGCCGACCCTGTATAATATAAAGAAATCGATTCGGTCCGCGATCTCTCGCTCACTTTTCCCTTCTTCTTTCTCTCACCCCCCGCATGCGCGCATATCATGCATTATACATGCCGGTGTGAAAGTTGGCTCGCGTGTGCATCTGCATAACAGGCCGTATATAAAAGCCGCGAAACTTTAGCGGGGAAGCCCCCGTGCGCGCGTGTGCAGTGTTGATGTTACGTGCCGCAACAGTTACAAACGAGTTTCCGCGGGCGGGAGACGAGGCGGGGGTGGGGTAGTTTGGCTTTATGCAATCGAGCCGCGCTCGCCGAAACTCGCGCCTCTCTGGTCCCTCCCCTCCTCGTGCGTGCGGAGATCTCTTCGGTATACGGGGCGCACAGAGCTAATCCAAAAGCGTTGTGCAGAGTGTCTATACGCGGAAAGGCTTCGCGTGTTGTGAAAAGCAATGGCTGGACAGGACGGACGTATGTATGTGGGGGTGGGTGCGGGTGTTTGCGTCGAGGTGGCCACGGTAAATAATTGGCGCTGAAGCTGGCGTTGAGTGGGTTGCGGGCGAGCGAGCATGCAGGTAACTAGGTGCTAATTCGTAGGGGGTTTCGCAGCATTGTGTCTTTATTTTTAACAAGAAAAAAAAAAGAGAAACAGAAATATCGTGGATTTTAGAACTTTATATCTTTTTAACGAAAATTCTTGATAAATATAATTGTAGATAATGTGGTTATATCAGGTGTAATGACTAGTACGAAACACTTTCATAAACAGGTAGGGACGATTTTAAACGACTCGTATTTTGTAATTTTTAAATTATATTTTATAGTTTATTAAGTAACTCGAATGCGGCATATTTTTCATATTTTTTTATATGTTTATGTAAGCTTTTCAATATGGTTGGACCGAGAAAGTGTAAAGAGACTTATTTAACTATATTTTATGAGAAATTCTGACGAATAATAATCATAAAATAAAATGAAATATAATTTTGTATATCTAACGAGATCTATAAATGCACGATTATGATAAATAAAGTAAAAGCAAGTCATGTATACTTTTTACTCCAAAATTTACATAACTGCCGATTTCAATATTTAAATACTGGAAAATTAAAACGTCAACCATTAGCTGCCTGCTATTTATGTATCTTCTGCATCTGCTATTTGTTTGCTGTGCTAAACGAGAATTTGCGTAATCCACGCACATAACACGTTATTTCCTCTTTTCCTCGTATTCGCAAGCTATATATACCTACCTCTAAATGAAATGTCTTCTCGACAATGCCATTCCAGCTTGCAAAATAAATTAATTGTCGGGCGGTTTTTTTCCCGATAATCAATACCATTTACACGGCTCCCCGCTACGAAATAAAAGCCCATTTTCTCGGCAATCCAATCTTTATTTCTCGTCCGATTTCTGGAGGTCGGCTGCTCGCGCGCAAACAAAAAGGTCGAACAAAGGCGGGGTGGCAGGCTGATCTCCGGTTAACCTGATCGAAACCTGTTGTACCTTTATATGCATATATAGTGGTAGTCGGCGAAATTACACAGGAACTCAATCAGGATCCCGAGAGAAAATTGTTGGTGACGTCGGCAATTGTAACTCGGACGGCGAGGGCAAAAGTTCTCACGGGCGCGCCCTTTTTATACTCGTTGCTCTCCTCGAGCGCGCGAAATGACAGACGCAGCGTTCTCCTTTTATTCACAATTACATTAAACTTTCAAATGTCAATTTGCAAGGGTCAATATAAGAAAAAGTCCTTCACTTGCCAGAGCACACGACGCTTCTCGAATCAGGCTGTTCAATGCGACCGACTTCCCTGCAATGAGGCAAAATTTGAAAGAATGCAGAATAGATTTCTAGAGTTCACCAGGCTAAAACGTTAAATTGGCATGATTGAATTCAATCGTATTATAATCAGGTTATATTTGTAGACAATGATTACATTGAAAATGGGATTGGAAATTTCGAGAAAATTTAAAAACGTAATATGATGTTTTTCTGAATTAATCATTTTTCAGCTATCACATAGTTCAAAGAGTAATATTATAAACTATCCAAAGTCGCGTGTATTACATTAACATACTTATTTCCATTAAGTTTCAATTTAAATTCGCAAAATCGATAATACTTATGCAATCAAACCCATTTGCAGAATTAGACGCAGTATTAGCCCCCGCCTCCCCTTTCATGCGCAACTTCGTTCACGGTTTAGAGGGAAAATTCAGGCGCGGCGCCGCGCGAGCTGCGGGCTTTTTCGTTCAACAACGTGCTGCGAGTCATTTTTCCGGGAAGCGGAGAAAGTTCCTCGGCTTGTTTTCGCGAGAATACGGAGGAAGAGGAAGAGGAGCGGGAAGCGAGGGCAAGGCCCTTCAGCTACTCCGCCGCGCGCCGAAAAGAGCCAGGCGGCAAAGACGAGGCAACTCGAACTCTCGACTTATCTCGCACCCGTGCGCGCTCTCTCTCTCTCTCTCTCTCTCTCTCTCTCTCATTCCTGTTCGCGTGCAAGCTGGCTGCATGAGGGTCGTGAAGGAGTCGGGGGGAAGGGAGGGAGTCGTGCGCGAAGTAGGTAAATAGTTTAATTGAGAGAGCGCGTTAAATTTTTCGTTATTAGATGATTTTTCGCGAAACGAGTTGGCGGGAATTTCAGTGTTAATTTCTTAGCACTTGCACGCGTAGTTCTCGAGCTTGAGTTAAGCTTAAACTTTGTTAATGAAGATTGTACTTCATTTTCTGTATAGTAGGGTATAGATTCAGCGAAGTAGTGTCTTATACATTGGAGTTATCAGACCCTTTAGGTTTGTTTATCGAAAAAGTTTAATAATACGTGTAGAGTATCCGAAGATACTATATCATGTCCGAACTTATAAACGATTTACGCTTAATGAGCGGCAGTATCACTTCAGTGAACATGGTTTTATACTTAGCCGTAAAAACGTCAATTACCCCGCTATAAGGAGATAATGACTTTGGTACGAAGAAAGGAATTTAAAAGCTAAAATATTAGTGAGCTCAGTGCGTTACATATTCTATGCGAAAAACGTCCAGCCTCATTATTCCTGCAACTGGCAGTATTATCCTGCTTTTAGTCGTAAGAGCTTTATTGACAGGTTTCTTCGTCTTTCTAGATAAGAGGATCATTACTACACTGGTAGAAATCCATCTGTTTGAAATAGAAGTCAGAAAATAGATAGGTGAACTGGTTAGTTTATTGATAACGATGAGATCTTTAGACAAAGACTAAAATACTATAATATCAAAATTTTCATTTGAAATTATGTAAGTCTCATTCTGCCTTGATCGCTTGTCGATATTAAAATAAACCAGTTTTTTTTCTATTTTTATTATTTAAAATACGCGAAAACTATATCAAATACGTAATTCATTCTATATTTTATTATGAGGAATGTTAGAATAATGGGGTAAATATTCATCGACAAGCAAAGAATGTGTCTATTGGAAAACATTTTGCATACATCAAAATAGTTGCTTCACATTACCCTGACTAAATTTTTTGCATTTTTCACCAAAAAAAAAATCTGAAAATTCTTTTGAATTCTCCTTGTAAGATACCGCGGGCATTATTTACATTTTTAGAAAACTGAATTTTTCAGATAATGTCTTCGCATAACGGAAGGAAGAAGTATAAAATTCATGAAATTTAAAATAATTATTGTAAGATACCGCTACGTTACTTCATTGTCGTGAATCGTATTTAAGTTCCCGCAGTAAAAACTGCACGAAGTACAATAGAGGCGGAAAGTAAGATAGAAGCGGCTTTTGTTCGGGTAGACAAATATACCTGCACCATGTGTGAAAGTGCTTTTAGTCGTCTGCGCTGTGGTTAGATTACATCGTACCCTAGGTCTTACAACTTGCTCCAAAGCCGCGAATCTCGGCTTATTATCAAGATTTTCCTCCGTGCTATAATACTACAATAAATATTATACTTTTATGACATCTCGGTTATACATTCGAAAAGCCAACTCAAACTTTACTAATAACATTATGTTACCATATTTTATAGGTTTTATAAATGACAGTTTCGTTCGATATTTCATTAGCTTTATATTGATTAAAAATACAATGAGCACTAAAGGAAATGAACTCGTTTATTGGAAAACTGTTAAACTTTGATGTCACAGTATTATTTAAATTTCTAGTCTTTTGAGACATAAATATTCCAGAGCATTCGTGCAATTAATTATGGCCAAAATCAAAGTATTCGGAAAATGAAGAATAAGACTAAGCTACGTTCGCCAAGAATTTCTTACTAAAATAGTTACTCAAGAAATCAATTACAGGAAATTTATTTTGTGCAATATCAACTTGTAGCTGAATGCGTTTCAACAGTATCGCGATTGATCAGTAGAATAGTGTAAGAATCGAATTAAAATAACAAAGAAATTCCATTATCCAGAATAAATTACGAATAATTAAAAGATAAGGATTAAATTGACGTCAGCAGTTGTACGTGACCAACGACATTGTTTATAATTCGTCAAAATAAAAAAAAAAATAATATTTTTTTTAAATACTTCTGTGCACGCAAATATTATACGGCGAAATCTAAAAAAAGTACCGTTTCGGCGTCTCCAATGTAATCCAAAGTATTATTCTTTAAGCACACCATACCAGACAGTCGTTGAACTCTTCAATTGGTTTTTCACTCAGTCTTTTAAGATCAATCTCATTTTTTTTTAATGTTTAAAAGTTATCCTATTTCAAATATGATTATTTTGTTAGAAAATTTCGTATAACGTTTCACAAAAGCATATAAAAATAGAGAAAAAAAACGATCCTTTATTCACTTTCTTCAAAATAAAAAAAATATTGTTATTTGTCAAAAGATACGTCAGTCTAAATAAAGTTGAGCTTAAAAAACTCGAAATATCGTGCAAATTCAGATACGTGGGTGGCAGTTACTTGTTAGTGCATTTTTAATTATTCGAGATCTGTCCAGCACATCTTAAAATCGTTAATATTTCATAAGTTCTATTCTCGCTAAGACACAGCAATAAAGCGGCATCTTTTCCATCGCATATAGTCTTTATCTTGAATAAACCTTGGTATTCCCCAAACTCCCGGCGTCCATTCACGACCGCTTCCGCTACTCATTGCAATCCATTTTAATTATTTCCAGATAGCAATAATTAAACAAGCCCGAAACAAAAAGCAGCCAGTGTAGCCCTCGGCCCTTGGCTGGCACAATAGGAGGGCGGCGCGCGCGCACACACACAAGAGCCTGGCGGAGAGTGAGGAATCGATTAATCAAACGAGCAAAGCAACTTTCCCGGCAAATCCCCAATCGAGGGGAGGGGGTCCTTTCCTCTCCTCTATCCCCAACCCCCGCTCTCCTCGCGTCACGTAAATTCTCTTTGTCTTCAATTTCGCCGTCTCGCGCGCGCTGCAGCACCTGGCCCGGACAAAAAGCGCCTCGGACCGCGCGCGTGGTGCGCCACTTATGCACTTTGCGAGGTCCCGGTGGCCGCGCGCGCTCCCTCCACTCCGCGTAATTTGTTTTCGAAGAAAAACAGAGTACAGGGCACGCGAGCCTCTGCATATACCTATATACACGTAGGCATCGATTGGAAGAGGAGAGAAGTGTATATATATAGATGGAGAATGAGCAAACACCTTTTAGACTCGGCGGATTAAATGGCTCGGCTCTGCGGCCAGCTGAATTTTAATCGAATGGCGCGGTCGTTCGCGAGCGGTAGCTTCTATACCGAGGGGGATCCGCCGCTGTTGATACTCCCGGGCTCCGCGGGGATTTTTGCGCGTCGGCGCACGATTTTTCTCTTCCCGGCTTTTTCGAAATTCCGAAAGAGAGAGAGGGGCGCGAACGTCGTTTGCGGAAAACGCAGCTTAGAGACACAGCAATGGACGGGAATGAGGTTTGTTTCTTCTATTCGGCACGTAGTCCGTCGTTGCCGCGAATTTCGAAGCTTTAATCAACAAAGTGATCGGTTAATGTGTTTACAAAAAGATGAGGAAAACTGCGATTTGAATCAAAGTGCTGGCGATAATCAAGTTGGGCAAGTAGAAAAGGTTTACGTTACGTCAGGCATAATACAATCCCGCGTTAGTCTTCCAACTTCTTTTAAAACCAACGCTCTTGGTTTAAAGAATCAATATCCAAAGGTTTTTCTTAAAAATACTGCTGTAAAAAATATTTTATGTCGAGGTACATAAATAAAGTAAAATATGTAAGGTTTACTTCTTGCATCGCCTCCTTCTACATATTACTTTTATTTAGTACGATAAATATAACAAGACACTCGGCACTCGCAACAGCAACGTTCGAATCAATACTATTTCTCTATGCCGATCTATATATTCAAATAGAATGTTACATATTACAAGAACCGCCCCCCCCCCTTCTATCTCTATCCACGTTTTTGAGTTCCATTTTGTGCTTTGATAAGAAGGTATTACTTTACGTATTTTTTAGTTGTTTACTAGAGGATATTTTTAAATTACGTTTGTAAACGTGTAAGTCGTATGAAATTTATGCTACATAAAAAGTTTCTGGAAAAAATTCAATTCTTGTTTTCAATTGATCGCTCACAAATATATGCAATTGCTTTTTGTTTATTCAGCGTTCATTCGTTTAATATAATATAAAAGAGAATAAAAAACTTCACTGCTTTATTGACATGAATTCTCAGAGATTTTATGTGGATTGACAGGTTGAAGGTATATAGCGAAATAAACTTATGAAATTGATCTATCGACGGTATTATATAAAGTAAACCTTTGATATTAAACATTAAAAACCTAACAATACATTCTAAGGTTGTAAAAACATTCACATATTCTCTGTGTTGCCTAACTACTTACCAGTCATCAA
>JAPYZP010007640.1:0-11286 GCA_030522985.1 Torymus sinensis
TTGGTTCGTCTCGAGTCCGCTATTTTTTTACCCATCAAAAAATTTCATGACTATTATCAAAATTTAATAGTTACATACTTTGTTATTATAAAATTCATCCCTAAAAATGGGGGTTAGCGAGCGAAGCAAGCAGGGGGCGTAGCCCTCCTAGTATATATATATATATATACATATTGGTATATATATGATCGTATATAATTATTTAAGGTCAAAGTCAATATAAAACGATATATGGTTATATATAATTACATATAGATATATTATATATAACCATATATAATTATATCAAAGTTATATATAAAACTATATATAACTTTTTTTACCAAAGTTGCTTTATGCTTCCAATCAAGTATTATTTGAAATGGAAAAAACCCGCTTTCTTGTCGTTTACTGTGAGAAAAATCGATTCCGCGATACCCCACTTTAAAAAACTACTATGGTTATAGTAATATCCATTTCTGTGCCCTTCGAGGGAAACGGTTTCTTAAAGTAGAGTTGGATAGCTACCGAATCCAATGTTTTTCAGATTTTTTAGAGCCAAATTGGCTTGAAGCGGATATTTAGTGGGTTTTTTAGGTGTTTCAACAAACTGTGCGACGTTGAGTCCAGTCGAATTTCTTTGTTTCTCTGGAAATAGGAAATTTCTATGGAATTTCGAATCAAGTAATTTTATTAGAAAATATGCGATATCCTCGAATTGGCATCATTATAAAAAGTGCGAAGATTAAAAAGGCATCTTATAAGGCACCCATATGTAATGCATTTAAATGAACAGAAAAATATAGGATTACGCAAAGTTAAATTATTAAGTTAATTTTAATCAACTCGCAAAGGCAGACAACAGAATAAATACATTGCTACGGCAATATGATGGTTCCTGATGGAAGCAATGATCTTCAGCTGATGTTGAATGCTGCGTCGTGGGGATGTTGTGGCCGCCGGAAACAAAACGACGGATAATGTACTCGGCCGTCGCAGGTAAAGGTATATGTCCTGAAAGCGCACGAGGAAAGTACGACCTAAGTTCGTCCTGAAAGTACGACGCTGCACATTTGCTCGTTCACAATTTTTGCTCGAATGAAAAGGGAAAAACAAAAAGAAACTAAGCTATAAAACAAATATACGAGTGACCTTGAACGCTGAGGTGAAGGATTCTCCTCGTGGCTGCCTAAATAGGGCCATTCATAGTAGAAATCCGCTCTAGGTGACGCGAAACTAACGTGGAAAATTCCGCTACGTTACAGTACTCACCCGGCAGGGCTGCTTTCGCACCTTCCTGAAAAGAATGGGTGGGTGTGTAAGCACGGATTTTCGGGTATGCCCTGAAGTCAGCGAGGCTGTAGAGAGCATGGTATATCTATGTGTCCCAAGTTTAGAAAAATTATTGTCGATCCCGTTATTGACTGGTCACTTGCGACGCCTGCCTAATAAATTAAGTTATATATACTGATATTGTCTTGAGAAGGGATATATACGATGTCCGAAATATTGACAAAAATACATTAATAATAAACTGTTCCTTTTTTATTTTTTCAACCTAGAGAGCATCACCATTCACGCCATATACATATAAATGAAACAGTAACTGTCGTTACAATCATTCACATCCAATACCATAATTATTTTATTTTAATTATAAGCAAATTCAAATATTTTCCGAAGTATACAATTACATCGGAAATACATATAATACTCTCGTTAATGTTGGGATTTGTACTATGATATCATATTACTTTAATATATTTATGTATAAGATAACTTTGATAAATCAAATTTATAATTTTCCAACTATTATATACCCATAGTGATCGAGGAAGTGGTCATGGTATTTTAGAATTCAGCACAGAAAAGGCAGGGCGTGATGTTACACCTCTAAATCTTGAATTTGATGAACCAAAGCTGAAAAATTCTACTCTCAATTCATTTACAGGTAAGTTTATATTTGTCTTTATTATTTTATGAGTGACAATAAAATTTAATAACATATTTGAATAGAAAAAGTAATCATTTTTACATTCAAAAGAATATACAAAAAGGCCAATATTGTTGCTGTAGTTGTAAAACTGCAAGTCAAATTTTTGTAAGAAGTACATCATTATTTTTAAACAACGTGTCGAATAGTCATTTTTTTATGCCAAGATTTCTATGTATTACTTATATCATTATTAATAAATTTGATCATTGTTTATTCAAATAAAACTGCTAATGAATTCACAGGCAAAAATATTGTATTCTCAGATTTCGAAAAGTCGTAAGCTATGAAAACCGATTAATTGTCAGTCGTGGAAGTCTTTATTACATTTTAAAAAAATTCATCACTGGCTCGCTAGTCCCAAGTATACCCAAAAATCCTCTTTGCTTCTCTTTCAGAGCAAAATTAAGCCCTATTTTATAATGTAATTCTTGCAGACCAATGTCTACCCTGAAATTAATAATGAGCCCAATCATTGACTTACCAGACACAAAACACGCCCAAACAAACGTATGGTATTTTCATCACACTATTGATTATCAACCGTCATAACCTGTATTTGAGTTTTTATTATTTATAATATCGATATTTTTTCTCGATAAAATATTAATATTTGATCCGATATTTTCAAACACGATATATCGCGATATCGATATTAATTTTGCAAATATCGGATAATATCGGTTGATATCGGGCTCTTTCTACATATGAGGCGTTTCACGTTAACTGCGCCAGAGCGCGGCACTCGAGTCCCAAATCGTGCTATTTCTAACTCATGCTTATAATATGAAAGTTTTCTTAAAAAAATCGTTTGATTGCGTTCCCGTCGTATTTTTTTCTCAGATTTTTAGTGATGTAGGCAGTTTTCTCGAAATTTTCGATTTTAACCTTCATAAACTCTTTCGCGTTCT
This sequence comes from Torymus sinensis, assembly GCA_030522985.1. Lineage (NCBI taxonomy): Eukaryota > Metazoa > Arthropoda > Insecta > Hymenoptera > Torymidae > Torymus > Torymus sinensis. Next base: position 2,884 of record JAPYZP010007640.1, read on the forward strand.
ATTTCTCGCAGAAAACATCTTGGACACTCTTTGGAAAATATCTTTTTCTACGTAAAAAATGCCCAGCTGTCGATCTAGAGGGTCAAAAACATTAAAAATATCGTTTTAGAGATATAACACGTTTTATACTTTTTGAAAGGGAAAATGGAAAATTTCGGAAAAACTACCTAGATCATTGGAAAGCTGAGGAAATTATACGTCGGAAACGATTATCTCACAATTTTTTAAGATATATTTTAGTATCATGAACATAAGTTAGATATAGCACGATTTGGTCCTCGCGCGCCGCATGCTGGGGCAGTTGACGTGAAACGCCTCATATTTTTGTTCTGTTTGTTCGGTATGTTCTGGATGCTCTGACCTACCTACCCGTTCTACCTGTGTCGCTATCAGTGTGCACAGGTAAACAATAAATATAGTAATAATACACATGAAAAAGTGGCGATTTATCGCCATAATCTGGCCACACTGGTCGCTATGAAAAAAAAAGGAAAGAATTTGTTCCGTAGCCGTACAGGCAGAATTGGTAATTAGATCGACATATATGAGGCGTTTGATGTCAACACTCCCAGGCCGCGTCGCGCGAGCGTAAACCTTAAGTTTTGAGCACATGTTTACAGTAACAAAATGTGTACATGAAATGAACCTTACATACGTTTTCGTCGTATTTTTTCGTCAGCTGTCCGATGGTAACCCTTAAATTTAATAATTTTTACATTTTAACCTAAAAAAACATAAAATGTATTATATCTGTCGAGTTAGTTCGATGATGAACCGGGGATTTTTTTTTGTTTCCAATTTTTGTACAAGTTTCCTGTTTGTCCATGAACTGAGATCTGCCATAAAAGGAATACCAAATGACGACAGAGAAATTTTGGTTGAATCTCATACCGTGTTTATTCGGCTTTTGGGGGTAGTTTGTGGTAGGTTTGATGATTTTCCGGGGAGTTCTTTTTGCTCCCAATTTTTTTGCAAGTTTCCTGTATATCCATGATCTGAGTTCTGCAATAGAAAGTTTGGAAATACCAAATGACGTCGTCAGGCCATTTTTATTTCCATCATGTAAGATGTATAATCAGCTTTTGGGTGTCTTTTGGTGTTGGTTTGATGTTCTAGAGAGTTTTTTTTTCTCCCAATTTTTATACAAGTTTCTTATGTGCCCGCCAAATGTGATCTGCAAGAAAAAGTCTGAAAATGCCAAATAACGTCACGGAAATTTTTTTTTTCTATCTCGTACCGTGTTACTCAGCTTTTGCAGGAGGTGTGGGGTTGGTTTGATGATGTTCTGGGGAGATTTTGTTATCTCAATTTTGTTAGAAGTTTCCTGTGTATCCATGAACTGAGATCTGCAATAAAAAGTCTGGTAATGCCAAATGACGTTGTGAGGGAATTTTTTTTTCGATCTCGTAACGTGTACAATCTACTGTTACTCTTACGAATTCTGTTGGTCAGGCTGGGGGTAATTCAAAATCGACTTTTTTATCAGATTTGATGTTTTATGGCACTAGGAACAATTATATTTGTTATCCATGTGGAAAAAACTGGACTTTCAAAAATCGAATATTCCTAGGATCGCAAAGTTGGAAACTTCAAACACATGTAAAATCAAATCCTGTCAAGGTATAGCCACAAATCGTCCACTTTATGTGTATTCATGCGTTTAATATCGTATTTATAGGTCTAACTCGTTAGGAGTTGATTTTACACGAAAATGCTAACAGGAAAAAGTTTTGCTCAAATATCGTCTACTACTTTTGAATTTAACATTTTTGTGTAAAATCAAATCCTGTCAAGATGTAGCCAAAAATCGTCAATTTTTGACCTGTTTTGGCCGTTTTTTGCAGTTATCTCGACAAATATTGCTGATAGAAAAAAGTGTCCAACAGAGAATAGGTGTATTTTTATTAGTTCTAGCAGATAGATCTTATGATATTAGCTTAAAATGAATTTTCTAGGCATTAGGCTTCATCGATTTTTTGAAATGTTTCTTTGTGCTCGTATTTTAAATATTTTCCATCGATCTTTCTCGTTAGAGAACCATAAGTTAGGTATCTCTAGCGAAGTATTTTCTCAAAATCAAGATAGAATCGATCGAAAATTCATCGACATTATCGGAAAACTTGATTACATACGTACGTATAGATATAAATACATCTCAGAAAATGCTTAAAACGTACTCATGCTGACAAGGGGCACACCAGAGATGCTCGTTCTGGATTTTCCTGCTCCTACAGGTAATACTTACATTTAGCAAATAATGAGATACGTGTCTCAGGTTATTTTGAATATGCCACATTTTTTATCTACAGGCCATGCAATTATTTAATTTTTAGTATTTTTAAGAATTTTTCACATTACACTGTATAATACCATTAACTTTACTCAGGAACAAAAAAAAAAATTGCCCATTCAGAAAAACCCTGAGACACGTGTCCCATTATTTGTTAAGAGAACGTGTTTCCTGCAAGAGTGAGAAAATTCAGGAACCGCTTCCCTTGTGTGCCCCTTGTGAGTGGAAAATGGTTTTTACACATTAAATTTTCATTATTTCAATTCCGAAGATTTTTGCTCTTGTGAAATTATAAGTCTCTCCCGAGTAGCGGTCGTGTCTAAAAAATGTTAAATACAAAAGATATAGAGAATTATTGAAACAAAACTTTGTCCCATTTAACATTTGACAAAAATTATCTTACATTATTACAATAGTTACAACATTAAATTACAACATTATCTTACATTATTACAAAAGCTTCCCGAGTAAAAAAAAGTTATATATAATTATATACAGGGTGTTCGAAATGTTTCGAACCCCCGACTTGAGGTGATGCGATACCCACGCTATTACTCAAAATCAGGTTCCCGTTTTTCCCATTCGATTTTATTTTTATGAAAAAAACTCTCTGATAAGTTTTACTTCTTTATTTAACTTAAAACGTGTCATAGATTTTTTTTTTAAAAATTTAAAATTGAAGGAGAAAAACGGAAACCTAATTTTGAGTAATAGCGTGGGTATCATTCATTATCATTTTGAAGGTAATTTGAAGGTCATCTTCAATTATCCAATAGGGACTGTTAAAAATGTACATATGGTATTGCGTGCGCGGCAAGCGTAAACACGCTACAGCGAAGCTAAGCGCGTGACACTCACATACACATACACTGCGTACGCCTCCATACCCGAGCACATGATATGTCTTAGGCGCGAGCAGCAGCGGCCGACTAACGCTCTCTCTCGACCGTCGGACTCCTAAGCGACAACACCGTGCGTTGTGAGCACGAGAGGCTCGCGGAACTTTGTACCTAGATATTATGGACCTTATTAATAATCATTCTATTATATTTAAATAGTTCTCTCCTTACTGATCCAACCAACTGTAGGTACTAAATTCTCCTTATCCTCTACAACAACTCTCGAGTTGTGTAGGAATGAGCAAAAAGTGTCGTGTAAGCGAGCACCGTGAAAATTAAGAAAGAAGAAGATTCCGAGATTTCCGAGCACGAAGAAAAGCTCGAGTCATTTGAAGACACGACCCCGAAAGTCAAACAAGAAGAAGATTCCGAACACGAAGGAACGTTGGAGAACGAAGGAGACAAGATGGAGAAGAAGGAAGTGACGATACCGGTGTTTGACGGAGAGAACTATATCATATGGAAGAAGAGAATCGGGATGTTTCCGAAATTCAAGGAATGTGATGTAGTGATATCAAGAGAAAAGGCTACAACAGGCAATGAGGTTTGGGACAAGCAAGCTCTACAGGCGATGAATTTAATATACAGCTCTATGTCAGATAAGCAATTAGAGTTCGTGTGTGAAAAAAATTCAGCCTACAAAGTAATGAAAAGGTTCGATGAAATGTACTTAACGGTATTGAAAATTGTGTGCAGAAATCGACTAGAAAAGACGAGATTATCAAACTCTAGTGATTCAGCCAAATTTTTCGGAGAATTTAAAAAGAGCAGGTTCATAAGTGAGTGAAAAATAAAATTCAATTATATGCTAAACACGTTGCCAGAGTCATACAGTTATATCGGTAACTTAATAGATACACTAAAAGAAGAACATTAAACGGCTGATTACATCAGAAATAAAATAAAATTGGCTGAAATGAAAAATCAAAGAGTGTAGGGCGAGAAAATAACAAATGCATTTGCTACAAAGAACCAAAAAGAAGAAGCATGCTACAAATATGGAAAGCGCGGACATTACGCACGAGCGTGCCAAGATGGCGGTTAAGCGGGGCAGCAAAGTGGCACATGGCGTGGTCCAGCACGTGGTGGCGGCCGAGGCAGAGGAGGGAGGAGCAACTACAGCAGAGGGCGCAGCAACTACCGCCAGCATGGAGCCGAGCAGAGTGGCAGGGATGCGAGCGCATGGATAGCGACGGCGCACGCGGAACACAGCAGAGAAGAAAACAGGTTACGACATTGCGATATTGAATAGTTACTCGACAGTGGGTGTACGGACCACATAGTAAATAATGATAAGTATTTTAAAAAATTTATAGATCTGAAGGAAAATGTCAATATTTATTTAGGTGATAATCGGTTTATCAAAGTGACTAAAATTGGACCAGTTAGGATTTACTTTGTAACTTTCGATAAATTAAATGAAGTAAAAATAGACAATGTCTTTTTCGCGAGGGATATGAATATTAATTTAATAAGTCTAGGAAAATTAACTGATAATAATAATACAGTGGTCTCGAAGGGAAAAGTCACGAAAATTATAGATAACAATAATAAACTCATTGCGACAGCATTTAAAAGTAATTGTACTTATAAAATGAAAAGTATTTTGAGATAGGGGGAAAAGAGTGTAAATAGCGCAAACCGTAATAATAATATGAGTCTAAAGGAGAAGTGGCATAGAATGTTAGGACACGTAAACTTTAGTTATTTAAACACGTTGAGTGTTAAACAAAGATTATTAAGAGTATTCCAGATGAACTTGAAAAAGAATTTATGAAATGTAATACATGCATTGAAAATAAAATGACTAATTTACCGTTCGATAATAATAGAACTCTAAAATGCTATATTAAAAGAACTTCTGGAAAAACTTAAAACCGAGAATGTAAATGATGTGGAAATAAAGAAACATATGCAGTAGCTATAACAACCAAACCACCAATTAACACTAAAAGAATACCTAAAATAATAAATATGCAATCACTTAATAGAAGAAAAAGACGTTAAAATCAAACAAGTTAAAAAAGTGAATGACAGTGAAATTGTAATAAGAAGTAGGAATGAAAGAAGTGCTCTCGCAACAACTGAGTTGCTTAATAAAAACCTTTCCATCAATTACAAAACTAGAATTGAAAGTATTAAAATACCAAAGATGAAAATTGTTGGTGTAGACAACTATGCTAAATTGAACTCAGAAGAACTTGAAAAAGATCTGAATAAAAAAAACTTCAACGAATACCACAAAAAATGCAAAATAATGCATATAAATCAAAAAGACAATGCAACCATAATTAGCATAATAATTAAAAAGTGCCAAGTGAGATATATAAACATATCAAAAACAATCAAGATAGAATTTTTATTGGATATCAATGCTGTATGGTCTGGGATCTGATAAATTTAAGCCATGCAATAATTGTGGTCGGTTTGAACATAATACAGCTAAATGCAAAAACACTAGTTCTTGTCTCAAATGTGCTGGTTCACATTTAACCATACAGTGTAATGATACATCTGGAAACACATGTATCAATTGCTTTTATAACAATATCAAATACAAAACAACTTTGGAGGTTAACTATATGGCCAATGATAGTGAAAAATGTGCAATATTGAAAAATAAGCTCAATAGATACATAGAAATGAGTGATTATCCTATCCGACCTACTATACCCAGCTATATAGGTAAAGTAGGAAATAGCAATGAAACCACCGAGGCAAACTATGTTATTAATGTTCTGAGAAAGAAAACAACAACTGGCGCAAGTGTATCATCGCTCCTGCCTCATCACTCGACACATGTTAACGGTAGAAGCTTAAATGCTAATTATGATAAATTAGAAATTTTCATTATAAGTTTGAAGACTAAACCAAATATAATGTATGTACAGAGACATGGAACTTACTAAACCCTCAATTTTTTAGAATACAAGGCTATAGATGATACTAGAATAACAGTCATATAAATCCAAACGATGGTGTCGTTATATATAAAAGAATTTGTAACTGAAATTACAGAAACTATTGCATGTGGTAGGCTCAAAATTCTAAATTCCCTTAACTAATAATAGTACTCTAGAAATATCAGCTTTATACAGATGTCATGATCGCCCTGTTTTAGAATTTATATTTAATATACAAAAATATTTAAATAATAAAAGAAATACTCAAAATCACCTGATTATTGGTAATTATAATATAAATATTAAGAAGGAAGATGACATTAGTCAGGAATTAATAAATACTATGTTCGAAAAAAGATACTTTCCAGGTTTTATACATACTAGACCAAATGACAGTATAGGAAATGGCACATGTATTGATAACATATATATTAAAGCTAAATCTATTGATACTTAATCTTTCAAACTATTAATCCCCTTTACTGACCATTAACTATATTTTTTAAACTAAACAATTGTCCAACACAAAAGAAAAATATTATTCACTACAGATACAATTATAATAAACTTCAATATACAGCTAGCATACAAAATTGGGAAAACAGAGAGTTGCTAAACGATCCTGATAAAGTTACTGATCTACTAATATCTGAAATACGAGACTGTCTCGAAAAATGTAAGAACGTATTTAAAATAAAATAAGATGAATCTTAAGAAAGATTGGATCACCAAAGCACTCACTGATCTCACGTGTAAAATAAGAACAAATATATGTTAAGATGCGGGAAGAACCTAATAATTTGTTACTTTTAAATGATTTTCTTTCATGTTTAATTTTGTTCTCTTTAATGACCTTATCTAGATATTTAGTATACTTCTTATATTTTAATTTAATATGATTAACATCAACAATACCAAAGAACTTTGGAAACAAATAAAAATAAAATAGGGAACAAATTCGCAAAATGAAAAAACTATTAATTAATAAAATAATTGTAAATAACGACACTACTATAAGTGATCAAAAACAAATAGCCAATCACATGACTACATTTTTTTTGTAATATTGCGAAGGATTTAAGTAATAAAATTGTGAATCCAAATGGTAAAAAGTTACAATTTCCACGTATGAATCATCATTCCATCTTTTTTAAACCAACCAATAATACTGAAATACTGTATATAATGGAAAACATGAAAATGAAAATGGTAGTGTAGATAATATTACAACTAAGGCATTGAAAATCTTATCAAGTCTAATAAAACATTTTCCATTTATGTCTCGAGAAATCAATATGGCCTGAAGCACTAAAAATAGCTGGTACCAATATACAAATCTGGTAATCGAATGGAACCATCAAATTCTAGACCGATTTTATTAATATATAATTTAGCAAAAATATTTGAGAAAATTGTATACCTTAGACTACAATCTTTCTTAGACAAACACAAATTACTAACAAGCAATCAACATATAGCGCCACAATCTGTAATTGATACATCAACCTCATGACAGCTGATGTCTCAATTCACAGACCGATGTAATTGTTTGAACAGATGTAATACCATCCAAAAGAGACGTCAAATATGGCAAATCTTTAATTAAGTGCACATTACTTTCCCCCACACTCTCTTTTTGATGGTAAAATAATTAATTATTGTTATTCGATTTAGTATAAGAAGCCACCCGAATCGTCGATCCGCGCTTAGTCTTTCACTCAGTTTTACCGCGACTAGTGAAGTCCGAGAAGTCCGCAACTTGCGACTCGGTTAACGCCCGAGGTCCCTCGTAAAAGTAATAAGTGTCCGCGATACGCGACATACCTTAGTTCGAACTATTGTGAGCAAAAAGTGTTATATATATAAACAGTCCGCGACACGCGACATACGTTACATTTCGACTATAAAATAAATTGCGAGTAATTACGAACATCCATACAACACGGACCGCAACACGCGATACTTGTACCTCCGTTAGTCAAACAGAATAATAAGAGATCAGTCAACCGTACTATCATAAATTATCCCTATAGAAAGAGACTTCGTCTCTCTTCTAACAGACGCCCTCCGCCTGAATCATCTATATATATATATATATTGTAACGGGGCCTAGCTGCGGGGTATTACTCATCCCGCCCCGCCAGGGGTAAAGTGTGTAGTGTCTGTATAGTAAAGGTAGCCGCGGCAGGGCCACCCACTGCCGCCAACTATGACCGACCCCCTTCCAGCCGTAAGAATTTTTCGGTTTTTCTTATTTTTTGACTAAAGGAATAATTCTTCTTTAACAAAAAATTAGCTCTTGTCGTATTTT